>CATIWO010485037.1:0-14897 GCA_949673435.1 Macaranga tanarius
TTCTGTCACAAATCATAATGTCACCGATGGTTTTAATCGAGTCTTTGAGTGTATTCAGTATAAAAGATAAGAAAAGTAGAGGCCAGAAACATTAAATCACAGAAGAGAGAAGAGAGATCGAGTCCATTTCAGAAAAAAAAAGAAAAGAGGGTTACAGTTACACAGATGCATGACAGAGGTTACAAAGAAATGAGAGGGTTAGGGTTTGGAGGCTGCAGAGAGAAAGAGAGAGAGCCAGAGAGGAGAGGCAGATGAGAAGATTAGGTTAAGGAAGGTTGTGTCGTTTGGATGAGAGTTGAGAGGATGAAGATTCGAGAAGGAGGACGGCTGCTGCAGATAGGGGAAATGAAGAGTAGGGTTAGGGTTAAGTTTATAAGGATGTATATATATAACTATAAAATGCACCATTTAGGGAAGATAATTTTGGAAGTTTGGGCAGTTCGGGTTGATGCTACCTCAAACCAAACCGCCACCCGAAAACCGACATTTGACAAACCGATTCAACCGACCCGCCCTTTTAACCCGCCACAGCCGACCCGCCTGTGTTGATCGGTTCGGTTTGGTTCGGCAATTTCGGTCCGGTCGGGTTTTGAACACCCCTAGTTAGGGGTGTGCACGGTCGGTTTCGGTTAAAATTTGAACCGGCAAAAACTGACTAATCGAACCTCTTGAAAATTCATAACCGAACTGAATCAACATAGACTAAAAACTGAGCTGAACTAAATCGACTTGGTTCGGTCGGTTTTTCAGTTAATTAATTTTATTTTTAAAATAAAATTTTTGTTTTTTTATTTATTATTTTATAATTTTTAAAGTCTATTCTTTAATTATATAACTAAAAAATATTTTTTATTTATAATTTTAATATTTATGTATAAGTTATATATATATCTGTTGGTTCAGTTTTTTCGGTTTTTCCAACTCAAAACCGAAACCAAACTGATTAACCGAATTTTTTAGAATAAAAAACTGAAACCAAAATAAACTAGTCGATTCAGTTCGGTTAATCGGTTTTTGGTTTTTTTTACACACCCCTAGTTACAGTAATTTCCATTAGCTAACCCTCCAAATCAATTTTTTTTTTTACATTTCAGTTCTAAAACTATAAAAAAATGTCATTTTTAATATTTTAAATAAATAGTATATTTGTTTATTTATTTATGACTTATTCTATTATTTAACTTGCATAATAATTATATAACTCACTAAACTAATTTCAAAAAATTTAAAATTAAAAGAATATATATTTTTTTAAATTATTGTTTTATTAACAACGATAAATAAAATTAATTATTTTTATTATTTGTAAATATAAATTTTAATTAATATATCTTAAATGAATAAATGCTTTTATACTTTGATAAACTCAATTAGTTTTGTCAATATTCTAACTTGTGTTAGATTTTAAATACATTTAAAACTTAATTGTATTTCAAATAGATAATTTATAAAAAGAAATATTTTTTAAAAGGGCATATTATATATATAAAAAAAAATTCACCATCTTTAGGGCTTTTGGCAAATTTGACATATCTTTTTAATTTTGGAAACTTCATTGAGCAACTTTCTGCTTTTTACAGTTCGAAGTACCGGTAAACTCAATTGTGAAATTAAACTAACATGGCAGTCGAAATTGTTTTTAATTTTTTAAATAGGATCCAAGTAGAATCTAATGCAAAAAATGGTGTCTTAAGAATTCAAAAAATATAATTTTAAATAATTCTATATGTCTATTTGTTCGAAAATTGAGCCATTTAAAATGGTGTATTTTAAAATTTTAGGATTTCATGAAACGTATTATTTTGTGCATTGGATCCTACATGAATCCCACATAGAGAAATAAAGACAATTTTGACAACTATGTTAGTTTAACTTCACATTTGGGTTTATAAGTGTTTCAAATCGCAAAAATTAGAAAGTTTGTGAATGATATTGCCAAAATTAAAAAGATATATCGAATTTTCAAAAGCGCTAAAGGTGTTGAATTTTTTTATAATTTGCCCTTCTTTAAATTAGGTTGTTTTACAATAAATATTTGAAGAATAACATATTTTAATTAATAAGTTATTATAAAAACATAATTAATTTAAGATAAAGTAGAAAAACATTTTATTATCTTTTATCTTAATTAATTATATTTTATTATTAAAAAATTATTAATAAAAATATGTTTCCTCATTTTATTATTCAAATAATTAAAATAGCCTAATTTAAAAATATTCTTAAAATTTTTTTAATTCAAAGTCAATTAAGTTTAAAAATTATTTGAAATCTAACAAAAATTATAATATTGATAAAACTAATAGAGCTTATCCTTATAAAAATATTTATTCATTTATAATATATTAATTAAAATTATATATTTAAAAATAATTAAGAATATTTAATTAGTTTCTTGTTCATTGTTAATACAACTAAAAAATTAAAGAAAATATATATTTTTTATTTTTAGTGGGTTATATACAACTAAAAAATATTATTTTTGATATTTAAACATTTTAAAGAATGATCCAATATAATTGAATTTTTAAAAATTAAGGTTTAAATGGGACAAAAAAAAAAAAAATCAAATTAAAACTTTGTGGTAAAGTTGAGGGTCCAATTTGCACCTTATCCCATATAGTTATTATGAAACTTAAATAATAGAATAAGTTATAGATAAAAATAAAAATATAATTTATTTAAAATATTAAAAATAATATTTTTTTTTTTATAATTTGAGGACTGAAATGTAAAAAAAAAAGTTTAATTTTGAGGATTGACTAATAAAAATTTACTTTAATTGATTGATAAAACTAACGAAAAGCCTTTCTATAACTTACAGAACTTCATTGTAAAAAAAAATTGTGTAAGATTTTAATTGAAAAATGATATAATTTATATGATTCATAATATTTTTATATATATGCTTGAGCTACTACTTCCTGTGAGAGTCATGGAACTATAAATGAGTTATTGTAATAGGTGATGTAAGAAAAACTCCTCTGAAGCTAAACCCATGCAGTATTTTTAGACGAATTAAGGTAATTAATTTATATATATATATATATATATATATATATATATAAATTGCTGAGGTCTAAGGTTATTAAGCTCAAATTTTAACAAATGTCCCTTCTCATATTTCAACATTTATCCATAGAGGCTGATGTGTTAAATTTTAAAAATTTACAATATTTTAATAAAAAAATATATTTTGTTAACAACATATCCTTTTTAATTAGAAATTCTATAATCCTATTTTATACTGTATTTCTATCAAAGCATTTGACATAAAAATATCTTTTAAGCTAATATTATATGATAAAATCATTTTAGAAAATAAAAATGATAAAAAAATATATTATAATAAAAAGTACAGACTCAAAATATTGAAAATTTGAACTATTTTATTACAATTTGATTTAGTCAAAAGAAATTTCATAAATTTAAAAAGTTGGAATTGTATTTATAAAATTTATTTATATCAACTATGTTCTAATAGAAATAAATTGAAAAATATTTTTGGCAAAAAAAGAGAAAAGAAAAAAAAAAGTAATGAAACTAATGAGAAAACGACGAAGGAAGGAGAAAATTCTATAATAAAGCCTAAATTTAACAGTTACAAACAGACCACATTGTACAACCATGTACCTTTTAATTAACTAAACTTTTAATGGGAATTTTACAGTATCATCATGACACCGTATCATATAATCATAACCATTAAACCTTTCATTAAATAACCTAATACCTGTTGAGAAGACTTAGATATTTTTTTAAATAATAAAAGATTTAAATATTATCTTATTAAAGTTTATATTCTTTCTTCCATTAATTAATTATTTCTTATTGAAATCATTTTCTATTAATATTTTCATTATTCTTATTGTTTCTTATTTATCTTATTATTTCCATTATTTTCTATTTTATAATTAAACTCTTTTCTTTATTATTCTCAATGTTTTTTAAAGAATATTATATTATGTTTAGCGACTGCTTATTTATAACGAATTATTAAATCTCCTTTTAGGTGGTGAGTCGAGTTGTTAATTTTGTTTTGCAAGTTTACAATTACATGAAATTGTAATTGTAAAGCTGTCCACTATCTCTCCAGCACTGATGGTTTGATACCAAAAAGCACAGTCACAGAATTTCTTTGTCAAGGCCAAGAAACATGTACGGACACAAATGGAGTGGTGAAAAATGACTTGAAATTTTTGAAAGTGGAAAGTGATTTAACAAGGAAATAATTAATTAATTAATTGAAGAAATAATATAAGTTTTAATAAGATAATATTTAATAAAATTAATTAAATATTTTAACCATTAGATGTTAGATGTATTATAATTAATATTGAGATTTTATATTAACTATATTAATTTTAGACATATGTAAATGGATCCCTACTATATATATAGAGAGAGAGAGTAGGGATCCACTTATATATGTGTAAAATTAATATATTTTATAAAAAATCTCAATCGTTAATTATAATATATCTAATGGTTAAAATATATGGTTACTTTCATTAAATATTATCTTACTAAAACTTATATTTTCTTCTTCAATTAATTAATTATTTTCTATCTAAATTACTTTCCATTAATATATTATAATCTTATATAATTAAATTAAATAAACATAATAAAAAAAGGGTTATATTTTTCGATAAATACTAGCATGGTATGTGGTTAATCCAACTTCGATCTTGTATGAAGACTTGAAGCATTTAATTTTGGGGTTTTTATATATCTACCCTAAAAATACCTCCTATCAACGAAAATAACCCCTACTTTACATAAATTACACGCGTACACTAAAAAGACGATATTTTCACGCGTACCCCTTTTGTTCTCAATGCCATGCTCCACCTCTTTTAGTCGCTGCCATTGCCGAAGATTAAAAACAAGAGGCGGCTTAGGTTGTTGCCACTACCGAGAAGCGAGAGGAAGAAGGAGCTCTCACTGCTGCTGTCTTCTTTTATCAGGCAAAACCCACGGCTACTAGCGTCGAGAATCGAGAGGAAGCGGAAGCTCTAGCTGTTACCTCTATTACTTCATTTCTTCTGTTCATTTTCTTTTGTAAACTCATCATCACACCATATTCTATTCTTTATACATATATATATATGTTGCAGACCAACGTCTTCAAGAATCAACTGCCATCATCGCCAAATACCCTGATCAAGTCCCTATATGTTCTTTTTCTTTTTTTCTTTCCACTAATTGCATCATAGGCAACCACCATCTCTTTTTGATGAAAATTTTTCTTTTCTATTTTAAAATTGCCTTCAAAAGCACCAACCAAATAAAAAAAAAGTTGTATTTTTTAGATTAATGTCCTATTTTATGTCTGTTTGCTATTAAATTTAGCCAATTAATCCATTACCCTTTGCTAATTCCTTCTATTTTTTGTTCCTTTATCATTTTTTTCACTGCTCAATTCAAAATTTTTTTTTAGTGGATATGACCAAGCTGAAGAGATTAACCATATAATTGCTCCTGATACCATGATTCAGCAACAAAAATCTTAAGCTTCACTTTTCTCTAATAATCATAATCGAGGTACTGGTTCTGATCTTAAGTATGTTGCACCTTCTGTTTCTAATAGGGTAAAGATAGTTAAATATGATTCCGCTAAGGTTGAATATGATGTTAAATTGTGAAAATCTGCTTTGATTGGTTGTGTGCTTGGGATAGAACATAGATTTCATAAATTGTGCCATGAACAGATGGAAGAAATTTGGGTTAGTTTAATGGGAACCTGGTTTAAGAATTGATATCCATGAAATGAAAAAGGTTCCTATATGGGTTCAGTTTCCTAGTCTTCCTCTTGAATTCTGGTCTACAAATTTCCTTAGCAGGATTGCTAGTACTTTAGGCAACCCAATGTTTGTGGATCAATGTACCACTCTAAAATCCAAGCTCACTTTTGCTAGAGTTATGATTGAGATAGATATTGCTTCTCAATTCAAAATTTTGCACTAACAAAAGAACCATTTGGTATTTTTGTTTTGAAATTTATAGATTAAGCGGAAAAGGGTAGAGAATGTTTTTTCAAAAATTATTGATTATAGTATGTGATATGGTAATGGGGTCAGGCAAAGGAGCAACTTCTTCTTCCCAAAATATGGATATGGACTTATCAGGTTTGCTCTTCTTTCTCATTGATTTTGATTTTGTGTTATTAGTATGAAAGTTCCTTTCTTTTTGGGAAAAAAAAGTTATGTTTACTTGAAATTTTTTAGGTTGATTTGTTTCATGGATTCTGTATATGACAACTTAAATCTGTATGTTTTATAATCAGAATATCGGATTTGTGGTATAATTTTTTTTTTTAAAAAAAAAACAATCTTTGGAGCTATTTGCTTTACAATCTTTGTTTCTTTTTGCGCGGCATCAAGTAGTTCATTTCTTAATAAGATGATGCTTGTTGTGGTTTTATATGTATTATTACATGGTTGAGAAAGTATGAATGTTTGGTGGATGACAAAAAGTATCTAGATTTGAAGGAATGAAAATTTTGATTGCTGCCATTTTTTTGTGTTAAAGCCATTACATATTTTTCAGGTCTTCATGACAGGCATCAACAGGAACTAGAAAATCTGACACTAATAATACAACCTTTCAAAATATTGAAGTTTTATTTTTTTGGCCATGATTCAGTATTTTAAACAGTCTGTATTATATCTTTTGGAAAAGGGTGGTTGGCTAATGCTTTTAAGCATTATGGTGGCAAAAAATTGGAATTCTTATATTATTGGTATATTGTTCATATATTAATGATTTTATTTTCTGTATATTATTTTTTTTTTGCTTTTGGTTTTATTTTTCGTATATTATTGGTAAATTATTGGTGTATTATTAGTATATTATTCGTATATTATTGATTTTACTTTCTGTATATTATTTGTTTACTTTGGGTTTTATTTTTTTTTGTATATTATTGGTATATTATTCTTATATTATTGGTATATTATTGATTTTATTTTCTATTTATTATTTGTTTACTTTTGGTTTTATTTTTTGTATATTATTCGTAAATTATTCATATATTATTGATCTTATTTTCTATATATTATTTTTTTACTTTTTGTTTTATTTTTTACATATTATTGGTTTTTACTTTTGGTTGATTGACTCACTACTTATAAGCTAAAAGTGTTCACCCAGCAACTGGAGCTTGATCAACCATATACGAGTGCATTGAAGAAGAATAAGAAGACCATTTATAGATTTGCATCAAAGACTCAATGAACCATTGTATATAGATTCACATTATTAGTAGTCATTTTACATCTTTCATTCTTTTGTAATGTTCAATTCTATTACATGTTGGCAAGAAATTTACAGCTACAATTATTGGGTTGTCTTATGAAATATCAAGCAATTACTTAGTTTATATTCATTTCTGCATCTGCACTTAATCTAGACTTGACACATTCTTAATTATATCTAGTAAATGAATCATGGGAATATCAAATCTTGAAACATTATCAATCAATTGAAAAATATAGGAACAAATTTTTTTGTATATTATTGGCATATTATTTGTATATTATTCGTATATTATTCGTATATTATTGGTTTGTTTTCCTTATATTATAGGGTTACTTTTGGTTTTAATACTTAATTGCTGTTGTTTATTGTGTCACAAAACACTACATATTGTCACTAAAACAAAATATTTTAATGACGAAATTGTATTAGTTGTCACAAAATCATATAAATTTAGTTACAAAAAAGTCACCTGTCATTAAAGTTAATTAAGTATAATGATGAAAGTCTAGTCACAATTATGTTTAATATTTTGTCATCTAATATTTTATACAGTCACTAAAAGTAATTATTTCAGAAACTTTATTTTTCATAACACTTTATATTATCAGTGACAAAAAAAATATGTCATTAAATGTCATTAATTTAGTGACACTATCTTTATATCATCACCAAAAGAAATTGTTGTAGTGACAAAATTTATTTGTCATAATATTTTATATTATTAATGACAAAAAAATACATTATTAAATTTCAATAATTTAGTGACACCATCTAATAGTTTACATCGTCATTAGATTAACTGTTCAAATGATGAAAATATAGCTCGTAACAGTATGATATGCTTTTTAATACCATTTTATAATAATAATAATTATTATTGTTATGAATTATTATTATTATTATTATTATTATTATTATTATTATTATTATTATTATTATTAAATGCTTTAACAAATCATAAATTAATATATACTAATAGTTTTTTTTTTCTCTATGCATTTTATCATTCACGATAAATTTTTTTTTATCAATATCTAAAATTGCAATTACATTCTATCATAATATATTAAACCAATATTCCTAAAGGCACAATATTTGAATAAAAAATTGTATAATATTTCAACAAGTAAATGGTAACATGTTGTTTTTAAAATGCAAACTAATATAAAAATAAATAAGTCTTTAATATTACAAAACTAATAACTTGCTAAAAGTTGTAAATATTTATTAAATAGTACCACTAAGTTCAACTTCATAAAATGCTAAAATGAAAAATTTCATTTTGACTATCATCATCATAACTCCGACATAAAAAATCTCTACATAATCAAAAAACAATGTGGTTGTTAGAAAATAATTAATAAAAAATGCTAAATCAATTCATAACAAAGTGAAAAACCAATAATTTCTTTTAGGTACATAAACTATAAATATTTATATTTTGATGTAGAAGTCGTTTATCAATTTAGACATTAGAATCAAGAGAAGAATAAAGGATAAACAAGCTAGCAAACCACAAAACCAAAACCAACGAATCATCCCGAAAGAACTAAGAAACAATAAAGGATAAACAAAAGCTATAAAGACTAAAACCAAGAAGTAAAGACAGCAAAAATTCTGCACAAATAGCAAATTACAGAGGAAAATAACAGTAGTTGACATTTGAAGCTGCAGTAGAAAAGGACAGAATAACATATGTGCAAATTAGAAACAATGCATGCAATAACTACACTTGTATAAACCAAAAACCTTAACAAAACAAAAAATTGGGGCCAAATAAACTTTAAATCAGAATATCAGTAATTATTACAAAGGTCTAAAGTGACAGTAGTAAGGCATCCAAGTGACATAGCAACACTTAAAAAAACCAATCAACTCAGCATTTAAAATTATATTACTTGACCAGTAAAATTGCATATATATATATATATATATATATATATATATACACACATAATAATAAGAAGGAATCCACTATGAAATGCAACAGTATAATTCACTAAAATAATAGCAAAAATTAAAATTACCATAATGTAGGAGAGCATCAACTCAAGTTAAAAAGCACTTATTAATATGAAAGCCAACTCTAAGTAAAATTAGTGTAAATTTCTTATTTACCTTATTCAATGTATCATTCCATTTGCCGCCATTATTTCCATAAGCTTCTTGATGTTTGCATCTTGAGTACTCAATTGAGAACCTTGATTGGTTAATTGATCCTTCAAGTTTAACACTTCTATTTGAAATTCCTTTACTTGAGTTTGAAGTTCTTTAACATGAGACTCAGACATCTCAAACTTTTTTTACGTTTCAGTAAGTTCCTTATGAAGTTGTTGAGATGCTAATTGTAACCCTCATTTACTTGGAGGTTTTGGACTATAACCATGTCCTTTGATATAACCGGATCCATGCCCAAGCACCTCTAGAACTATTTCATCCGAAGTCTTCAAAATTTCATCCTGAGCATATTGATCTTGTTTTTCTCTCATTAGATTATGTTATAACATATAAGATTTATTAGAAAATATTTAACCATTTTTTGCATATTAAAATATATTTATATCGGCAACTTACCCAATTTTCCTTTGCCTTTTAAGATGACCATGCCTTTTATTCTGAAAAATGTGTCCTCTTATCCTCCTAAAAAAAATAGCACATGCTACAGTAGCAAGTGCAATATCTGTTGTATAACCTAAATTCATGTGCACATACAATTAGATATGTTATGTAAATGAAAAAAAAAAAAAATCAGGCCATTACTATTTTGGGGCAGCATACAAGTAGTAGCATGTTATTTAATAAAACAAGTTATATTAAAAGAACAAAATGAAAATAGAACATACCAGTAGGAGTTATAGACTAGATTTTGTAACTTGAAGAGTTTTCAAATTTCTGCAAGAACAAATATCATTTATAACATAAAATGTCTTGTACTTAAAATTTTTTTGCTAAATCCAAAAGACCAAGATAGCAATTAACATATGTATTGCTATTAAATAAAAAAATAAGGCACTTTACATTCTTTGATTAGTTGAGCAGATAAACAATCAATGAAAATGTACTTTAAGAACTATTTGTATCCATAACATTATGAATTATAAAGTTTGAATTTTTCTTTTATCTTTTTATTTTTATTAAAAAACTTTTTTTGCATGTAAATGACTACTTGTTATGTTGTATATCAATATACTTCCAAGTATTTAACCTTCCTTTATAAAACAAATATAGCTTTGGTACCTTATTAAAAACCCCCTCCATAAAAACTATAAATAGAACATTAAGAAATTCTACAATATATAAACACAAAACCTAGGAAATCATAACAAACACAAAAAACAACATGAGAAAAATGTTGCTAAGAGACCTCTATAGAAAATTAGAATCAATCTAAAGAATAGAAACAACATCACCTAAATTATATAAACTTGAAGTAGCTGTTGCAATCAGAAAATGGGAGCAAATTATAGCAAAAAATGAGGCAGTGGAGACAAAAATGGAACCAACAGCTACCGATGCAATCAAAAGATAAGCAAAAATGAGGCACAAAAGTACAGTTACAAAACACATCAACAAATAGAGAGGGAACCCAACAGAGGCAATTGGGCTACTAATATTGCATTTAGTTGCCAACAAGAACAATATTAGTTTAGTTAATGAAAATAAAGAAAATGACTGCTGAAATCTCATCCATTCCTAGATAGTACTTTGTTAAAAAAAAATTCTATCAATGCTGAATTTTCATTTTAATATGTAATACTATTCTGCTACAATAACAAAACAACTAGCAACATCATCCCGTACATATATAATCTCTAATATAAATCAAAACAACTTGTTCGGCTGTAGTATTGAAATTAAATACATTTATTTTAATTTCTCCTACAATAATATAGAAGCAACCAAACCATTTCCAAACAAATGCAAATACTAATAAAATCTTTCCCATCTCAATATAGGCACAAGCCTATCAATTTGAAATCAAATCAACACAATGTGAGTTAAATTACTAATAAAATAAAACCAAATTAAAGATAACATTTATACCCATTTAAATCAACTACAAAAATGATAAGGGACTTAAAATTTATAGCATAACATAACAAAATGTCATATATTTAACTAAATAGGAAAATGAGTAGATTAAACAAAACATAACAATTATCCCATAATCTATTTTCAGAATCTGAGCTTTAGAAAAAATAGAAGAGATTTCTACATCACTCCAAACTATTGAACCAATTTATATAAAAGCAAAATTGATCCATATAAACATAATCAAACCATACAATTAAATAAAAAAAAATACATGTAATCTTTATAATATCATGATATCATTCATAATATATATCTTATATAAAATTAATTATTACAACATTCATAGAAAATATAAATAAAGGAAGAATAAATAAAGCCAAGCACATGCTCATACCTTTTTCCTCAAAGAAGGAACACCAAGACAGAGTGCACTGTAGTTGAGATTGATTTGATAATGACTTTTGCAATTGAATCAGAAGGAAATTTTTTCTTAACTTCATCTTAGGGGCAAACTGAAAAAGAAGGGAGAGAGAGTCATAATCTAAAACGTAATCTTAGATGTTTCTTTCCTTGGCACTAATTTTTCTTTTAGTTTTCATATTCCCTCTAAAACTTACGGTGTAGTTTACTTATTTAAGAATAAGATTTTTTACAATTACCATAATAACTAAAAAAATATATTAAATACAATTAAAAATATCTATAATTAAATTGATATCCTAATTAATTCTCTTAAAAAATTTAATTTATAAAATATTATTTAAGTAAGATTGGGAGATTACTATAACCAATTTAGTAACAAAAAAAAATATATTATTGCTTTTAATTTCTTACAAGTCTACTAAATATAATTTTACAATGTTATTATAACCCAAAAAAATTGATACAAGTAAATGCAATTATATGAAATTCATAAACTAAAATCTGAAAAAAAATTAACTTTTTGCAACTTTGACTTGAAATTTCTCTAATTTATTAAAGAAATGAACTCACCAATAATGCTTCTAAAATTTGATCTATCTTGAGAGATAGATCTGCTCCAACAATTAACCATATGTGAAGGAGTAGCATCATCACAAGTTTGTTAATGGTTGAGATATTAAGAGAGAATGAACTTTGGTTTAACTAGTTTGGTATAAGACCAAATAATTAAAATTAAAGAAGCAAAATTTGAAGGATGCCATGGAGTGTGGGAATACATAAATAATTTGAAATAGGATGTCATTGAGCCATTAAGGATAAAGAGATATCAAAGAAATAGGAAAACCTAATGGGTGTGTTAAAGAAGCATGTTCAAGAGAGAAGGGGAAGCAAAAACCATTGAATAGAAATTGTGATTTTCTGTGAGACCCGCAACACGTGGTCTCAAACTCATCCAATACGTGTTTTAATTAGAAAGAAAATAAAATTCTTTCAATAATACAACTACATGCCATACACCTTCATAGTCATCACACAAACCACATAGATATGCATTGCACAACAACATCAAATCCAACCACAAAACACAAACTTATACGAATGTAGCTTAAAACCAATAGAGTATAAAGCTTTATATCAATATATAAAAATCAAGTTGAAAAATTCATTTCCAAACCATTAAAACTCTTTATTTACGAGTCTAGTTTCATTTTCAATTTGAATCACACAATTTGGAAATGTACAAAATTAGTTATGAGGTTTTAAACACATAAAAGTCATACATTGCAAATTACAAATCAATGTGAGCAATAAAATGTCCGGCCATGTATTACTATTTTAGACGTGGATTTTGGAAATTCCTAAAATATAATAGTCGTAGAGAACTCTTTCAAGTTTCAATAGCTTTAAACCATACCTCATTTAGAGCTGTGTATCTCGAGTTATGGTCAAAATACAAAGACAAAAATGTGCAGGCTGGGCTCCTCATAGGCAGGTGATCACGGTCACGACCAGACCATAAAGAGCCACCTGAAACCAATTATTTTGAGCCAAAAATGCCTGGGGTGCTCATGAGTGAGTCCTCATGGTCATGACCAGACCCTGAGCAGCCCCAGCTTGCCCAAACCTCCCTTTTTGCCATTCAAATGCATACCAACCCATTCCATACTCAACTACAACTCAAAACAAACCTAAGAACAGTTCATAAACATACCAAATATCATCAAATCATTCATCCACACATAATTCACATTCAACACTGTTCAAAATACATTAACAAGTGCTTTATAATAACACTTTCAAATACACAACTCCATAATCCATACTTATATATATACACAGAATAGTGCATGCTTATCACATATGTATATATGCACAAACCACTCTATCAAATAATATACATGCATTTAACACAATCACAATATCCGCAAGAATTTCTTAATTCATGTATATATATATATATATACATCACAAGACATTGTTCTAGTGCACATCACCTAGTGCAATTTCCACATTAACATTACATAACCATATATATATATACTTCACAATTCTTATACACAAACTCTACCATCTCAAACTCATATGCACACTCAAAGTGCATTTCTAACATATCAATACATATAGCTCAATGCTCAAAACATTAATACAAAATGCATAAGGTTTATGCTAAGGAATGGATGGAGGATGATATCACCAAGCACACCTCGAGCCTCCAAAAGTCATAAGCTAATCAAGCTCCAAGCTCTTACTAACTATCTCCTAAAAAATAGTTACAAAGGGATGAGCTTGCGACTCAATAAGTAATTACTAATATAATAATATATATATCACTTCTCAAGAACCAATTAAGTGATATATATATATATATATATCTACATAACAAGTCTTTACTTGTTCAAATTACACATATAATCATGCTTCCAATTCTAACAAATAATAATCATGTATAACCTTTATGCTAACATATACCAAATTCATATACACTACGTATACAAGAATTCACTTACCTTTCCAAACCATGATAAGTACATACCAACTCATACAAGTCACAATTATGCCAAATTTCACTTAGTTATTCGCCCGGCTCAGCTTGCCCATCTCACATTTCATCTTTTTCACATGTGACCACTACTGGAACTATCCACCCAGCTCAGTTCCAGATTTCACATCAATGAAGGCTATCCACCTGGCTCAGCCTCACTATCATACATTTTCCTCACCATCTGGGACTATTCCTCACACAGAGATCTCAGATCTATCATCATTTCAATTCTCAGTTCACATTTCACAAATTTCACATTCTCATTACAATGTCACATTTCACAATTCACATTCATATATATTCATTTCAATCATATCACAAAAGATACTCACATCTAAATCACATATTGCACATCACAATTTCAACTCATAATTTACAGTTCATCACATTTCATAAATTAATCATATCATATGCCTCATACCTCACAAAGTATATGTAGGAAAGTATGTGTAGAGAACAATAAAAATGCAGAATTTAAAAATTTTCATTGCACGCAACATTTGTATCAAACACAAAACACTTCCAAGCCCATAGATCATATCACATGCACTCTTACATAGCTAAACATGATTATGAACAACATGGCATGTCAACACATCAACCAAATCATGCTTTCAAGAAGAAGACCTAACAA
>CATIWO010485113.1:0-24814 GCA_949673435.1 Macaranga tanarius
ATATATATCACTTTACATTTTCTTATTAAGCTCACATTCCTATATATATATATTCATGGCAACATAGTCACTTCCTCAATCACCATTCAACATCTCATCATATACACATACACTTATCATTCATATGCTCATATTCAATCATAATCCACAAATTAGCATTCTCATTAATTATATACATATGCATGATGACATTGGTGAT
This sequence comes from Macaranga tanarius, assembly GCA_949673435.1. Lineage (NCBI taxonomy): Eukaryota > Viridiplantae > Streptophyta > Magnoliopsida > Malpighiales > Euphorbiaceae > Macaranga > Macaranga tanarius. The sequence continues at coordinate 200 of CATIWO010485113.1, forward strand.
GTGAGGTTTATCAAGAACAAAAGTGACGGAAGAAATTATCCAAGAAAGAAAAAAAAAATGAAACTTCACTAGGACATATCATTACCAACATATATAGTTCAAAAAAGAAAAAAATTACCAATAAATAATTGCTACTATAAGCATGAGTGAGTTGATTAATGATTTCCATAATTACTCAATCTAGAGTGCATTTACACATTTACAATATTATAAAAATAAAATTGATTTTGTTAACATTGCTCTAATTGTGAGTCAATGATAAATAGAAGGTAGTAGAACATAAATTATTCTTTTGCAGTGAACAATCAACACGTCATGCCAACTTTTGTTTTTTGTTTTTTTTTTTTTTTACTTTGCTTTGAAAGAATTTTTTAAATAATGTCATTTCTTTTGGTTCTTCAAAAATAATAATTAAAACGATTAAAGTATTAAAAAAAAAAAAAAAAAAAAGAGCATGTGAATTTAGCATTGGCATGGATCACATGATAACGGCCATTAATGCCTCAACTATAAAGTGGGTCCAATAATTTTTGTTAGGCCCTACATATATTTATACCCAAAATTGGAAAACAGATTTAATTTCCACATGTAGGGTTCATGGCACACAATTCTTATCCCTAAAATTGGAATCATTTGCTCCCAAACTTATTATTTTAGTATATTTTATTTGTGCTCACAAGAGTATAGGGAACCAAATGCTCCTTTTTTTCTTTAATTTGATAGAGGAGCTGCACTTTTTTATATCAGCAATCTTGTCTAACCAAAAGAAATGGTTCCACCATTTGCATATAAAATTATAAATTTAACTTAGATTTTTTATTTATTTTCAAGTATTAAAGAGGAAGATTTCAATTTTTTTTTTAGTATTTGAAAAGAAAGATTCTAACTCCTAAAATTTGAAGAAAAATTTTATGATTTCTCTAACGGGTTTTCTTTTACAATAATTGTTTATCTTTTTATTAGTCTTTGATAAACATTTAAAAAATATTTTAATAGTATTTTTTATATGCTTACTTCCGCCTTTCATATGGAAGATTTGATTATAAAACTTGAAATATTTTTAAATAAAGATGATAGGATCAAGTTAACAACTAACTTATCAATGACAATCTAGTTGATATTAGTTCTCAAGCTATCCAATCCACCTCTAAATATAATTAATTGTTCATAAATGAATTTTAGTCATTTACAGTGAAACCATTCCATGAATATATTTTGAATGACACTGACATTAACAATTTCCTTAATAATTTCCACTAATCTAAAGTACCTTAACAATTTCCTTTTTCCTTCAGGGATCAGCTGGTAATGGTATCAATTGTCACTTGTTTGTTGCATTTAGCCTACAAACTTCACATGGCAAAAGAAACACACATTTCCAGAAAAGGAAATTTAGATGGGATTCACATGCTGCATATGCAACCATACTAGTGCAGTAGGACCAAGTCCAGGTACCATCCAAAAGCCCCTTTCATTTCTGCCTTTATGGTGAGACATTTGTGTGGCAAATGATTGATGTGATGAACAAAACAGATTGATATTTAGTTTTGGGAATTACGAGTCACAAGTGTAAATTTTGCATGCCACAAGTGACAAGTCACGAACCAACAAAACAGCACAACAATCCATCCCCTCTAAAGGAGTAAACATTAATATGCCATTCCAATCATTTGGGTTAGCTGTTAGGTGGTCTACACATATACAAACCACAAAATATTGTTAACATAAGAATCTCACTTTCGACAAATATACAGCCAAAGAACCCAATAGACAAACCCACAATTAATATGTAAGACTAAATTAGAATGCCCCATGAGGCCTGCAAAACCACCGGTCCTTTGTATAAGTAGATATCTGGTGTCCTGCTGTGTAACCGCTATTTACCTCAAACAACCCATAATTCCAGATATGATCATCGCAAATAATACTGTTAAGGAACATAATGCACGCACAACCAGATCGGGCATATACAGTGGGAACCATATTTACTGTCTCCCTTCACACCTGTTCACCATAGACCTCAAAGGATAACACTGCAATTCTTCTGCTCATGCAGCATTTAGGGACGGTGCTATAATTGTGTGAAGTCAAAAGATTCTTTACTCTGGTGCCAAAGAACCACTTGTCCAAAACAAGACAAAAAGGCAGCACGTCAACCATCACAATCTCTTCTGTCACATTTTGTCCGTAACCAGGAGATAAGCAGCAGCACATGAACAATAACTGTTTCTTATGCCATTGCTTGTTCACCTTCTTCTGCCATGATAAACACCACTGCCTGAATGATGCTGATGCTGATGCCGATTACGTGATCCAGTACCTCTGCCACTGCTTCCTTCCCACATACTGCTCCGGCTGCCAACTCTGTTGCTACCACTAGGCATCCAGTTCAATGTCTGGGCTCCCAATCCGTTATTCTCCTCCTCTTCTCTATCATTATATTCCAGGACAAGCCTCTTGATATCTTGTTTCTCTTCAAACTCAGCTGCTTCTTTTTGTTTCGTACTCTGGACAAGAGAGCAATCCCTAGGGATGGACATCTGTTTCGTCTGTTGCTTGTTCCCACGCTTCACAAGCACTTTCACCTGAACCTCTTTGCCTCCTCCTGCCTCGTCCTCCAATGCCTCATCACCGCTTTCACCACCAAAACCCCTTCCATGATGATCTTTAGTGGATCCCTCAAACATGGTCATAGGTATTGCCATATTTATCATTGGACGACCCCGCAACTCTTGCCTGCGTTGCTCCATGCTCTCCTGCACTCGCAGTGCAAATAAACAATGTGACATCAGTTGAAGCAATTCAAGAACAGAAATAAAATTCCAACATCAATAAACTGTATTTTGTGATTGCAGCCATCATAATTCCTATATATCAAATTTTCAAAATAATAGGCATAAACCAGTAAGACATAATTAGCTTTTTCAAAATGTTAATTCCACATATCTACTTAGGACACTTTAGCAATCCCAAACCCATATCTGCAAAACGCCATAAAATATTATTGTAGTATATTCCTCAAAACCCCACGAAATCTTGGAATTATACATGCTATAGAAAATAAACTACAATGTGGCAAGGCAGGGAACTAGCAAATATGAAATAAACAGCAAGGATTCAAAACTTGCCTGCATTACTGCCCTTAGCTCCTGCTCAAAAATTTCTGCTTCCACTGGGTCCACCTCAGTCACTTTTTGTCTAACATGAACCTCATCATCCTCATCAGAAACAGGTCCACCTCCATCATCATCCTCTTCCTCCTCTGTGTCACACCCATCATCATGGTTCTCTTCATCTAAGTCCTCTTCATCATGTGCCTCTTGGTCAATGGTGCCACTGCCAGAATCAGTGTCACTGTCACCAATGTCATCATGAATTCCGCCATTTTCCTCGTTACCATTGACAATATTCTGTCCATTGGTAGAAAAGGCTTTGGAAGCATTCCTGCTAGAAGGCTTTTCACTGTCACAGTGCTTCTCACTATTGCCCTTATCATTGGAACCTGTTCGTTCATTCTCCTCAAGTTCTATAAGTGCTGCATTAACTTCTTCAATGGATGAGTACCGAGTCATGCTAGGGCGTAATTCCGCAAACAAGTCCTGCAAATGCTTTCAATATATGAGCATACCTTGCATGTAAAAAAATGGAATAAAAATTTCAAAAAATGGAATACACGTCAAAACTTCTGATAAGATAACAAATAAAATGAAATAAAACAGGCATTACTATTTCCTTCCTTTTCATTATAGCATAATTTTGAAAAAGAAAAGAAAAGACATAAAAATGGATCTTCATGACTTGCCTGTAAGTCAAATTCAGTGTCAAGAGGTAGTGCCCCCTTGCTGAGGATATACCGTTGAAAGTTTATTAAAAATCGATCAAGTTTCCTCTTAGACGACCCTCGATCAAAGTAGTGTCCACAGGTCTCAAGAAGTGTGATCACCATCCTCATTCGGAAACAATCCTCTGGTGGATCCAGTACATCCCGCTAATAGATATGTTATCAAATGTCAAATTACATAGAAAAAAACAGAGAAACATCTAGCAAAAGTTTACCATAAGTTTAGTCCAAAAATTGTAATTTATGAAGAAAGAGGATGCGATTTGTTATTATCCATAAATGGAATACAACAGGTCGTAAAACACAGATTCACACAAGTGTTAATGCATATTTACAGTTAATAATTAGTTGCCCAGCAAGTTCCATATATATATTGAGAAGTAGACACATCTTTCATTTTCATTTTGGCTGATGCCTAAAGTACAGCGAGTTGGAAGCTCACACACAATAAACCATTCTAACACATGCCTTTCATTTTAATATAAGCCAACAGGAAGTTGTTAGAGAAAATGCACAGCAAGTTAATGTTTCCCTCCTTAGAAATAAATCATTGTCACAGTTATCTATGAACACAAATTAGTTTAACTAACCCCATACCTCTGGTGTGTCATGGCCAAAAACAAGGATCAAATAGAGTGTCTCAAAAATTACAGAGGAATCCACAAGTTCATAGCTGTAAAGCTCTCCTAAGAATCGCATATGGGCAATGCGCCTTTGCTGCATACCATAGTCATTTAATTCTAGCCCAATTCTAATCTCCTCCAAAACCTGAAAGCCAAAATTGAACTGCTATAATTCCAAAAGAATACATGCATGTCTATTTAGTATATTGAAGCATAGAAGTCTATAAATCCACAGCGAAAATGCACTTCATGCATCAAAATGACCACTGCCAGGCAGGCAGTTGAGATTGAATGGATAAGCAAGCCTGCGCGCTGGTCATTTCTAGGATGAGGTCAGGCAATCAAAATGTATGGTGGGGAATTTATAACAATCAATTCAAAGATTGTAAAATAATTGCACTTTGGGGAAAAAAGAGTCAGAGTGAAGGGGCACAAGAAGATATTTATTCTCCTTGCATAAATAAGGATCACAAAGTGAGATTAAAGTTGATTTTAACAGAGAGGTCAGATAAAGTTGAAGGTACACAGCCATGATTCCAATAACAATGGTCCTACTGACTGAGTAACATTAACCAGCATCACTATAATTATGCGCTGCAGACCAAAATTAAAAAATGAAACCTATAGTATAATTGTAATTCCACTATTGTAGAAATTAAACTTCATATTTCCAACTGTAAGAAAAAATAATAATAAAAATCACACACAGAAGCCCTTGTGTAATCAAGTCAAATTCTTTCAGAAGAATTTCTAGCCATTCAAAGAAATGCGAGAAAACTAAACCAACAACAAATCCAACATTAAGAGAGCAGGAGCATTATTGACCCTGCCATTCCTGCAAAAGCAAGTAGACTACCTATTGCCAACCACACCCTTAAAAAGGTTAAAACCAACATTATCAACAACCATTAAAATTAGAATCACAAACCATCTCCCTGTCATAAAACATTGGGGAAAGCACTATATATCTATGTCAAGGAACTGAAAATACCAACTGAAATAAAAAAAAGAGCTCTGAAAATGAAAATAACAAACCTCATCGACAACAGCAACTGCAAATTCATCATGATAACGGCTTAATCCGGCAGTAAGCGAAGCAATTAGATTTATTTGACCATATTTCCCCTTGTGAACCTTCATAAAGCATTTTAAAAGGTATGCATCACATTCACTCCATGGTAATTTACGAAGTTGCCTCAGCACATGCTCAATGGTAGATTTCTCTAGATCTGAGAATAGCAATTTTCTGATGTACTGCATCAAAGATCAATTCAAGAAGAAGCCTCAGTATGGCTATATAAAAAACAGTTAGACAAAGACAATGAGAAGGTAAAAAGACTTTATACCTGATATAATGGGGGGCGTACTTTAGACACTCGTGCAGATCTTTCAGGTGGTTTGCACAGATAGTAGGCATTTTCTACAAGAGTGCTATGCCGAGGATCCAAATTTTTGACATTTTTCAAACGCATCAATATCTCTAACATGTTAGCCATACGTACAGTAGTTTCAGGAGACCGATACAGAAAACGACCGCATGTCTCAAGAAGATTGCAAGCGACATCAATGTTATGATGAGTGAAATCATCTAAACAAGACTGCAAATAAAACCGCCAACATGTAAAGCCATGATATGTCCCAATGTCACTGAGCGTTATATCAGGTCTCTATATATAATGGATTACTATGAAATTCTGTGAACTTCAGCATCAAAAAAAAAAAAAAAGCACCAACAGCAAGGTAACTGAACAAGAAATTTGCTAGTACCGCATAAAGATATAATTTGAGGCCAGAAGAAAAGCAAATATTACTATAAGCAAGAGAAAATAAGACAAGGGAAAAAAATTGAGGAAACAGAATGGTTTAAAATGATTCATGCAGCCAACCCCATGTAGTTATGACCAAGTCTCAATTGAGTTCAATAAATGAAGAAATAAGAATTTCATCAGGTTATAAAATGCACAAATAATTGATACCTTCAAACAACTGAAGACAATTCCAGCTGGTGCAATTTTGAATTTGCAGAGTTCTCCAATAAACCTAATATTTCTGATTTTTGTTTCAATGTTCATTTGATCCTGCAGAAAATAATGATTTCAAATTAAAATCATCATGCAAATGAATGTATATGAGCAATGAATGAGAAAATAATTCTTTTCAACGAAACATATCTTTGTCGAAGACAGACCTTCTTATTTATCAAGAAATTAAACTCCTCCTCTAGCATCTGCAAGAGCATGGACGAGACATCCTTCATACAAGTTGATAGTGTGGCAACCATTCGTGAGTAGTACGGTAGCAGTTCTAAAGATGTCCTGGGTACATTAAACAATGCCCTCACAAGCTTTTTCCGATTTGACTTTGAATTTACATAACAAAATTCTACCTGAAAAGATGAACATTAACAGACGAACACCACATAAGATCTTCACTGTAGAGGCCCACAATTTCTAAAAAGAAATTACACAGAACAGAGGAAAGCATCATTATCATTACAGTCAATTGGTCGATAAGATCACGACTGACGCAACCAGGGAGCCTTTGCAGTAAAGCATCTAAGTTTGTCCCTTCAAGGCCTTTGAGTTTCTCCTTTTCATTTTCTCCTTTCCTCTCAGCATCTTTTTCTTTACCCTTCTCTTTTTCAGGATCTTTAGCTTTTTCTTTGTCCTTTTCATCTTTGTCCTTTCCTTTCTCAGCACTTTTCCCCTCCCGTGAAGTACCAGTGTCTGCAGAAGACTCGGTAGCATCTTGAGCAGGTTGGCCTTGATCTGATTCAGGTGCCACCTCCTTCAAATTAACCAATGAAAGAATACATCAAATAATCCTTTTCTGAGCACACAAGCATGACCAACCAAGCATAGAATAAACAACAAAACTCAAAAGAGTCAAATTAAAATGCAAAGTTCCATAAAATATTTGCCCACAGCTGGAAAAGTCTAGAGGGATCTGGGTTCAGTAATTAATATCGACCTTTAATGGAAATGTGTCATTAAAGGAAGACAATTTTTATGTCATAGTTCAGTGGTCATTTTCAAAACACTAATTCAGGAACAACCACGATGGCAGCAATAAGAAGGGGAGAAAATGTCAAGGAAGAAAGAGGAATGGTAGGAGGCAATGAATTCTCACACACCAAAACAGCTGTGTTTCAAAAAAAATTAAACAATTATGTGGAGAAAAACATGAGGAAAATAGAAGAAATCATCCAATAATAACTCAGAACCAATGCACGATACTTTTCACAAACAACAAAAGCAAAATCATACACGAAAAATTTTGCTAATTTTTTTGTTTTTACCAATGTCTACTCAATAAACAAATCAAATTAAAGAGCTTCAGAGTTAATTCTTACACTTGCTTGCTCTTGAGTCTTTGCAGATTGTTCACTTGCTTTGGCCTCTGCTTCTCCCAGTAATACTGCTGGAACAAATGCTCTAAAAGGAACATATAGAATACATTATTTCAATTTTTAAGCACCAAATAGTAAATGGTGTAATCAACAACACATTACAGTACAGATGTACATACACAGAGATTATACAGTCCCAACAAACCTGAGATCCGGTAAGCATTCATAAAATGCTTTAGTATCTTCATCATCCCACAAAGCTTCAAGAACAGAAGAATCTTTCCCAGAAGCAGGTAATGGAGCGTCCTCCCCAGTACTAACCCTAGTTGTGTGGCCATCCTCAGGCATCACCGGCGGTTGCATATCAAGGGCTTCAGCCAAACTGCACATGAAGAATCCATGGTTTCAATGGAAAATCATATGGTAGCAATGTTACAGAAAGCAAGCTGACTGCACATTAGTTTCAAGCCTCATAGGCCATATAATAAGTAGAGGAGGAAATCCAAGTGTAGGTTGATACCTAACCCTGCATGCGTGTAATTCCGTAGCCTAAAACCCTTTATTTCTGTAAATATTTCTTGCTTGGGTTAGCAAGCATAAGCATACTTTCCATCTAAAATCACTGTTCCCAAAGATAGGGCCAGAACAACACAAAAATGTTCCATAAATTAATACATTGAAAGCTAAGTAATTTGCAGAGTCACATGATACTACTGGTGGGAAAAAGGGTGTGCATGTGTGTTCACATCTGTGGGTGTGGATTCAGTTGTCATGAAATTTGGTATGCTTTAGTTTTTGCAAACAACTCCCATGTTTGGAATAGATTCCTATCCACCATCAAAAGATGCAATAAGAAAATGAAATCAACGAATAAACTTACGATGACACATTGCGATACAGATGGTCATAAGATTTCCGAAGCTTTTCATAGGAAGCAACACTTTCATCACTGAGCTCTCCTTTAGCACTCAAAATCTTTGCATTTTCATGCTCCATTTGACGAAGAGACTGTTATAAAACAAGAATCAAACAATTATAGATATTTCGATAAAAAATAAGTAATATAGAGATACAAATAATGTGCATCAGAAGAAATTAAGTTCTACATCAACTAAAAGAAGAAGAAATCTTAAAAAATATATCTAAATCAACTAAAGGTAGAAAATATATCTAAATCAACTAAAGGAAGAAAAAATCTTACAGTATGCTCAGACTGAAGTAATTCTGATACAGCATCATAATACATATTAAAGGCTTTCCTGAATATCTTGTTTTGATCTGCTGTGATACTAAGGCCTTTGAAAAACTGTAATAAAATGACAGAAGATAAACCACAAAATAATCAAGATCGGCAAGGTAAACAGAATTAGATTCCTATAGAATGAAAATAGAATACATCAATGAGTTAAAAATATCACCAAATAAAAGAACAAAAATCAAAACATAATTTCAAATCCTCATCATTCCACCAAAATGGATTACATAAAAGAATCAGAATGAAAGAACAATGAAAATTTCTGCACCTCTTCATAAATTTCTTGTCCAGAGAGGGAAAGTCCTAGGAAAACTCTCCCTTGACGAGCAAAACTAGCAAGAAGAGTCAGATTTGTCTGAGTAGCATCTCGATCCTTCAAGTGTTCTACACTAGTAAGATCCTTAATAATATTGATAAAAATACTGCTGTCTTCTAAAACTCCAACAAAGTAAAGTTCCAAAAGCAGTTTCAAGGTACTTCGCTTCTTCATAGCTTTTGAATTCCTGTCCACGTCCAAGTCTTCCCCTGATTTTCCAGGGAAAAAAACCTTCAACAGCCCTTGTACCAGGCTTGGAGAGAAGTCTTTGTACCGCTGATGAAGCAAAGAGCAGATCTTTGCAAGACAAACAAATGTTAGAACAATGCCAAAGACAGGGAAAGCACCATTATGCATTAAAAATGCTACAAGCAATCACCTAAAAACTAAATGCTCAATGGTCAATGCATAAATAGCTGAACTACACTTTTATGTATTTGACCCCCATACAAGTAGCCTACTTGTCTTTTCTTCCTCTCCAACAAATATCACAACACCACAAACTGTAAATAAGAACTTTATGTGATAGTTGAAACTTGAACGCCAATACAGACTATACAAGGATGATGGAAAGGAATAAACAATATCAGCAAATCACCAACTACCCCACCCTATCATCCACTATAACAACAAATAAAATAGAAAGAGAAATTAAAAATCACAAAGCAAAAACCTACCATCAAAAAATAAATAAATTTCATGCAATGAATAAAAAATAGAACACTGAGCCCAAACAAGTGCACTTGGACAGTCATATATTACCAATGCACTATTAAATTCCAGGTGAGAAGTGACCGCAATTAGTAAAATTACAGATAATTCAACAGCAACAATTCAAGAGCTGTAAGCAATAAATTATTTTGGTGCAAGTAACTTCTTGGTCTAGAGTATGTAACTAATCAATAAGTAATATGCCATACTGCCAAGGTTTAGGATAAAAGAATAGAATAATGCAGAAAAAGAAGATGCAGTCAAGGATTCTTGACTTTAACTAATTAGTGATTACCAATACTATCAACCAGCCCCTTGGGAAAGCAATCATCTAGAAAAAAACATATCATAGCCATAGGTAGTAACTACAGAAACTTTCAGTTTAGATAACTGTAAAGTTACCTGAACTGCTGCTTGTATGTCAGAAGTTTTAAGCTTTGCATCACAAATTGCTGTCACGGCTTCACTAACAAATTTGCTAAGATTGACATTTCTCAATTCATCCATTAGTCCTTCCCTCTGCTCTTCATTTATCTGCTTTAGTTTTTTAATAACTGCTGTGTTACGCTTAATGCTTGAATCCAATGTCCTGAGGAATCCAGAATCTGGAAGCAGTGATAAACTGTATCAATATTAAGCAGTACTTGTCTCAAAAGCCTGAAAACATACTCTACCAAGAATTTTACTAAATCATGCCGATTTCTTAAGAAAAATAACAAAACAGAACATGTATTTGAAAATAAGGATGTAAACAAGCTGCACTTTTCAAAAGCTCAAGCTTAGCTCCTCAAAAATCAAGCTGGCTTGAGCTTGAAAAAATTTTCAAATTCAGAGCTCGAGCTCCTCCTGTAACTAAAATGGAATTAACAATAAGTTATGAACCTTCTAACAAGCTTCCTAAATAGCACAAGTCACTCTACTTAATAAAAACAAATAAATAAATAAATAAAACTGATTACTAATAAAATGAAATAAAAAATTAAATTACAAGTATCCTAATGAGCCTACTAACAAGCTTTCTTACGAGTTAACTCATAAGCCTATAAACGAGTCAGCTCGCAAGTCAACGATTTTGAGGATCAATGAGCTCAAGCTTGGCTCGTTTGATTAAACAAATGATTTTGAACGAGCACTTTCCGGACCAAGCTTCGAGGAGCTTGTAAATGGCTCAACTCATTTACAGCCCTCTTTTAAAGACAGGAGCAACATTCAAAGAACTGGACACAAATCCAGCATTTAATGAAATCAAATCATTTTGACAAAAACAAATCCAATATTAAATCTGAGCATTTTACAGTAAACTCAAAATGTGAACTGAATCCTCTTATCCAGAGAATTAAAATAGAATCAATACAAATAACTTTGCTTTCTAGACCCAAAAGGATATTATGGTAGACAGACTTCTTGATGATAGCAATAAACCCCATTAAATTCGCCCATTCATTTTTGTTACGATCCCATTGAAGAAAAAGGTTACAATTAATGATGATCATCAAATCCATCAACTTGACAACAACAATATCAACGCCCAAAAAATGGTGAAATTATCACATTATATATTCACTTTTCTCAAGAATAAACAGGAAAAACAAGATGAAGGACAAAACGAAATTACACATATTACCAATACCTTTTAATCATTTTCAAATTACAGCTGACAAAGAAAATAAATTTCTCCTTCTCAGCACATTATCCCAATTTTGAAAAGAATATAAACCAAAATAGCTTGTTCTAAATCCACTAACATAGGCCCCTATAGAACAAAGATGGTGAAAGCTTCTTGTAAGACAGATTGAAAAAGATGAAAATTGAAAAAGATGAATTTAGCGCTAAAGTGAGTAGAGTTTTTAAAAAATGGAAATTATAGACAATGAAGTATGGCTGAAAATAAAGAACTTAATCAATGGAATTGTTGGACATAAAGAGAGGGAGTAATGATGGGAGAGAGAAAGTTCACACAAGGAAAATATATGCCAAGCAAGGCAAAATACTTGAATTCTAGTATCATGAGTCAAGAAAAATAGGACAATTATGCAGGCACTTATAATGACGTGGCTTATTGTCACGAAAATCCCAATACACACCATAAACCAATGCAGAGTTCAAAAATAACAATAAATTAATAACAACAACATTTTTAACAAATTGATAGGGGACTGTAATATCATCACACTACCATCCCATTGAGGTAGAAAACAGTTGAATCGCCAACTCATATATACCAGCTTGAATATCAGTCCCTCCCCTAACCCCACCCCCCCAAAAAAAAAATCGTCCCATATCCATATTTTAATAAAAAATGAAATTCCCCCCTCAATGTAAAAGAGACTAGTGATGCTAAGGCATGACCGGACATTGAGACCACATAATTGATACTCAAAAAATGATGCCAAGTATTTTGCTAACACTGCCCAGTAAAAAAATAGTCTGCTAAAATTAAAATATATCCAAATTTCTCCTAAAGAAAAATTTAGAAGATTATTATGACATGGTTTAAGCCAAGATAAAAGATGCCCTAGAAAAATGACCTAAAATAAGACAAGAGATGGCATCTCTACAGAAAATTAGCATCAAAACAGAGAATTCAGATCTTTTTTGCACTCAAAACTAATTTCCCCTTTCCCTTTTAGCATCCCAGATTACAGCTATCAGAAGAAGTATTATCATATCAACCCTATTTATTTTCCTTATGTCTCACACTTAAATCATAAAGTAACCACCGTCTCCTCTTCCCCCACAAAGAGAGGTAACAAATTCAATACACCAGGTCAATCAGTCAAGCAGCCAAAAATATTATCACATTTCATTAATCAATAAATCAATATATATATATAAATATATCTAAAAAATTTTCTGCATCACAAACCAGGCCTTTCAGGATTCAAATTGCTTTGACGAAGAGCAACTTTCGCCTCTATTGACTTCTTCATCTCTTCAAGTCGAGCAACAGCTTCCTAATCAAAAAAAAAAAAAAAAACAATCAAATTTCACCACAGACGCAAACATCAAATTTTCACACACACACGTCAAAATTCCACTAGAACCATTAGCTTCAATTTCTATAAACTTAATCTCGTCTAACAATATCCACAATTACCAAACATAAACATCCATAAATTCACAACACAAACAAACCTAAACTACACTAACAAAGCAACCGCCAAATAATAATAATAATAATAATAAACCTCACCTCATCATCTTGTTTGGACTGTGATTCGCCGCCAACACGGCCATCATCTTCCTGCTGATCCATTTCTACGACTATAATAACGACTAATAATTCTTCACAAATATCAAAAACCTAAATAATCGGCACAAAATCGTTACACTACTTCAGTTAACCAGAAAAAACATTAAAATAAACAGCAATAATTGAATCACCGAGCAAATTTAGTTAAAAAAAATAGCGATAATTTTGAGTATTAAAAATGCCTATACTACTACTCGATCCTCTAATAATCACGTGAAAATTGAAGTGAGTTAGGGTTAGGGTTAGGGCTACGGGTTTACCTGATCGGAGATTGAACTGAGAGAGTCGCCGGCCGGAAAAGTGAGAATTACAGCGGAGAAACGAAGAGGCTTTGAAGCCCAAGGACTCTAAGGCTTTGTTTGGGTACATGAGAGTTTCAATGCTCGAGTATTTTAGAAACCGTTTAAGCCAACCCGAATTTTATGATTCTCGATACGGGTTGACCCGTTTAGTTTGGGCCTTTTCTATTGAGCAGTTTACTTAGGCCCCAATCTATTAAATTTATGAAGTATAATATATATTATATTTTTGTTGACTAAGCAAAACAATTATACATTGTATATCTAATAATTATAAATAAAAAAATAAGAAAATGAAAATATTTAACTGTAACCTTTAAATGGTCTATATATATTTATGAAGTTAAAATGGAAAAACTTGCATTAAGTTTAAAGATAATTAAGCTCGAACTAATAATTTTTACCATGTTAAGGTGACATTTTACTGTCGAGTTATATTTCTCGAATGTATTTATCTAAAAAATATTATAATAATTTATACTCCTGTAGAAGAATCTACTGGTGAATGTAAATTAAATAATATTATCATATGATAATATAAAAAAAGATATCATATGTCACTATTCATTTAGAAGATTGTATTGCTTTTTTTTTAAACAACTGGAAGTACACATATTAGAGAAGTCCAAATGATAATATATAGTGATTAAGGACTCTTACAAATATGAATAAAAGCACTTCAAGAGTAGATAACAAATAAAGCATATAAATAGTTATATTTGCACTCAATAAATCCAACCTCTGCCTATTTGCTTGCCAATCACCAGAACAATTACAGCTTTTGCTTGTGTCTCGAGAATCATTTTTCAAAGAATTGCCATCACAAGTAAGAGTGAGTGGCTGTAAGGAAATTATAATTTGCGTAGCCAAAAATTTAAAATTAATTTCTCTGTGGATATCCTTCTTTTTACTAAATCCTGAGAAATTACTTTCCTCAAACAAGAACTAGGAGTTCCAAGGGCAAATGCTATTTACTCGTTCTTACCTTTTTAACCCTGAATTTCTCATGTGTTTTTCCTCAATTAATAGATGAGTTCTCCTCCTTGCACTATAAGCTAATTTCTACTTCAATGACTGGTTTGCATCATCCATATATTTGAACTCTTTGCGCAAATAGGTTACATGACCAAGAACTTATTTAGCTCCCTAGAGAGCGACAACCCCATCATACTTGCAAGATTTGTAATGTACAGCACATTGTACAATCCAATTATATCTTTCAAATTGTCCACACTAACAATCCACCATTCTCCTCCAAAAGATGATTTTAGTAAATAACCAAAAATAAAACTTGGGCTAAGGGTTAAGTTGGTAATTTTTCTTACATCCCTTGGTGGAGCCCAGGTATTATATACACTCCCAAAATAAAATAGAGTCTCGAATACTAGAAGAAAAACACCTATACCTTAGGGTGTTAATCGGTCGGTTCGGTCGGTTTTTGGACATTTTTCTAACCGAACTAAAATAACTGAATTTTAAAAAATTAAAACCGAACCGAATTAGGTTCAAAACTGAACCAAAATTTTTGGGTAGAAAACCGAACCGGCCGAATCGAACCAAAAATTTTAAAATATTGATTATTTTTATATTTTTATATTAAATTTGTATATATTTTTAACAAAAATTTAGAAAAATTAAAATAAAAAAATTGGTTATTTCGGTTAATAGAAAATTTTTTTACATAAAACCGAACCGATTTCGGTTCGATTCTAAAAATTCAAAAATTTTAAAAATATAAACCAAACCGAACCGAATATAGTCAGTTCGGTTTTCAGTTCGGCCATTTCGGAGGCCATGAACACCCCTACCTATACCTAGCAAGATTAAGTGAATACCTAAAATAGTTATCATTTTATTTCTATCTTTCTATATATAACCAAAAAATAGAAAAAATTCTTTAAAAGTCTAGGACCCAGAAGTGCATGATAAATACCACTAAAGCACCAGATACAAAGTATGGAAAAGGTGTCTATAACGTTCCCACCAAAACCTACCCCCAACCTAGAGTAGCTATGTGGGGAAGTAAAATTAATCCTTGTTTATACATTGGCTTCTCCGGTACAAAAATGAAACACTTCAAATAGGTTTATTGCTCCGGCCCAGAATACGATTAATCCAACATGGGCCACGTGAGTAGTTTGGATAAATTGATAAGTGGGGTAGGAAGGAATATCTTAGCGGATTAACCGTTGGAAGTAGGTGCAATTGTGCTGGTGTAAGAAAATGCACGAGGGTGAATGAGTGGTGAGAATTTGGGGTTGGTAGGTGAACTAGTGCATTTGCTGGAAAGTACACGGGAGGTAATATCGGGGCATGGTGGTCAATGTGTTAAAGGCTGGTTGTAGGGACAAATGCAACACTAGATGGTTGAGCTTGATGATGGTGCCATGGTGGTGGTGATGTTGGTTAGGTAGGAAAACTGATGCAACAACTGGGTAGTTATAGTAGTCATGGTGGTAAGATAAGGCAATTAAAACTACCTCAACCCCTTCAATACTAAACTCAGTGAGATATAACAGTGGGAGCTATACTAGAACAAGAGCTTTAGCTATGGCAAAACCTATCAAACAAGAAAGCACTATGAATGCCAATAGTAAACTCAAAACAATTCATTATCTAAAGAGCTTTATTTTGCTTCAACAATTTTTGCTTTCTTTCACTACTTTAAACTATAATTTATTTAACGTATTATGATCCATGGGCCATGGTTCATGCAAGAACTTTCCTCCAAGTCGGTTGCTAAATTAGCTTTTTTGGGCCACACTATTTTGCCTTGAGACAATATTCTTTCAAGGGTACTTGAGCTTCTCATAGGATTTTTTAGGGCAAATTAATATAAGCCCCTTCCATTTTACCATATTATACTGTTTATCTCTTGATATTTAAATTTTATATATTTTTTATTTTATATAATTATATTATTTATTTTTCCTATCAAAATTTTCATCCAAATTTCCGCTTAACTGAAATAAAATTACAAAGTAAATACTATTTGCATTCTCTATATGGTTATATTATACTATTTACCTCCTAATATTTATAAATTATATTTTTATTATTAAACTATTTTTTGTTAGAGTTTAACTATAAAATAATAGTTATATCTTTAAATAAAAGGTTGAGATATGTGAAAAATTAATTATATAAAGTTCTAGAGTAAAACTATACATTTGACCTTTCAATATTTAATAATACTTAATGGGGATCCAACACCTCAGTCTCAGCAATATACGTACACAGTTGTATCTATATCCAAAGTTTGAATTAAATGTACATATTTATGTGTCTGTAAATTAAAGTTTTGCTCTAGTATATGCGTATATCTATATAAATAGAACCATAAACGGTTAGATTAATATTTTTTTAATTATAATTATCAATATAATTGCATGTATTATATTCAAAGTACATAAACTTTTTATTAATTTAAATTTAAGTGAAAAAAATTATTTGCATATATGTGTACCAAAATATAAAACCATAATTTTGATTATCTACTCTAATTGTAAGCTTATCAGAGCATTTCTAACTTACGCTATTTTCAGCATGGGTTGGAAAAATTAGGCATCCAATCACGTGCTAAATTGCACACTAAAATGCTGCAGTGCTGCAGTCCAGTATCTAAATTTGATGTTGGACTGTAGCTCCACACCAAAACTGTTCCTTTTTAAAAAAAAAAAAAATGAGTCCTTTAACTTTTTGAAGCTAACAATTTAGTTCATATTTTCATTTTTCATTAATTTTTAACTTAATTAATTATTATTATAATAAATAAATATATATATAATAAAAATATTTTATTTTTATTATTTACAATCAAATATTATACAAAATTCATAATGTAGATTTTTGAAAATAAATATTTTTGGACAATCAATTTTTATATGTAATTTTCTTTTTAATTAATATATAAATAGGAAATCTATCTTGTGATTAGCAAGAAAAAAATTAATATATTAATTTCTAACAAATTTGATAAATAATAAAATATATTTTTATTAGATGTATATGTAAAAAAGTAAATATGGGTGTGAAATGTTAAATATATAAATAATATAAAATGAGATATGAAAATGAATATATAGAGTTTTTTTTTAAAAAATTACAAATGCAGTAATGAATTAGAGTAAAATTAGTATAAAAACTCCAACTTGAAATGAAATTTGATGCATTTTAGTGTAATAAGTTGGAGATTGTCTCAATTATCACTTATGATATATGGGCTTACCTTTTTTTTTTTTTTTTTTTTTTTGCCCTATTTTATCATTTTCAATATTTCTGTTAATTTTATAGTATTTAAAATTGTCCAATTTATGGAAGCTGCCTACACCTCTTATATGTTCTTTATTCAAACTTATAAAATGAATTTAAACTGATAAAAACAGATCATGCAACGAAGGGGCAGTTTGGATGGCAGAGATTTTGCATGAGATAAAAATTTTATGCTAGTTTTAGAGAGGAAGAAAAATTAAAGAAAGTATAGAAAAAATAAAAGATATCAAAAGAAAATAACTTTATTTTTCATAACTCATATTTTTTTTACAAATTAAAAAAATTGAAGGAAATATATCACAATTAAATATTTATATATAAAAATAAAAAATTTTACTTTTATAGAATAATTTTTTCTCTTTCTTTTAATAATTTATCCAAATGAATTAATTTGACTTAATACATTTGCAGCTCCTTAACCTTGGTATGTTTTGTTAGTTTGTCCCTTTAACTTACAAAATTGACCATTACAACATATCAACTTGCTAAAAATATGATTAATAAGAATATTTTAGTGAGTTTAGATATTTAAATAGTTTCATTTTAACTTATAAAAATATCATTTAGACACCTCAAATAATGTTTATAATTTTTATTTTAAATAAATTGTAGTGTTTAAGTAGTCAATTAGTAAGTTGAGAGGATAAACTGATAAATTATGTCAAGTTCAGGAGGAGGTTGTTGATGCATCAGGCTAATTAATTTTCATTCTTTTTATCTATTTTTGTTTCCCATAATTTCCAAAGATAGGGATATATATATATATATATATCATGAAATATATTTTTTGAGGTCTATTTTGGACGTAAATGAGCCCTATAAAAAGTCACACACACATCTATATGTACGTGATATTTTGACCATGTTTATAAGTTCCTTTCTTCTAGAGATTCATGAACGGTTTGTAGTCTACTTACGCATCATTTTCATTTGTATGCATAATATAAAAGAGGGAAGCGTAATTACACAATAATGATGCAGTATAAACATTGTTATTATCCCAGAGCACCATTAGTTTAGTGGCTAATGCTTTCACTGGCAGTATAGAAAGATGCGAGTTCGAGTCCCGACCCCTCCATTTTCCCCATAAAAAAACATTTAATATTAATCACCTTACAATAATATTCAGCTCTCAATTATATTCATTTTCTACATATAGAAGTATAAAAATTCGAAATTAATATTTTGTTCTCCTAAAGTTTTTTAGTTTGATTGGAAAAATATGTAACTTTTATCACTTTCATAATTTAATTAGAGTTTTTAAGATGATGATTGATGATTGAAACTTTTGGCACAATTTTATTAATGTGGCAGCCAAATTTGAACGAGCATAAAAAGAATTTTAGGAACTTTAGCCCTACTTATAAGTTATAATTAATTAATGGACCTAATAATTCCAAAGTAATTAATAGGTGACCTTTTCCACTATGTTTTCTCTTATAGATACATGAATGAAGCCTCTCATGCTTATCTCATCAGTGAGGAGGAATCTTACATAATAAACAATTATGCTGCGTTTTAACATTATTAATATAAATCTCTAATTCAGCTCCCAAACATTTGTTTACTGTACAGAAACTCAAAGTTTTTTTATCAGAATGATTTTAGAATTATATATTTTTCACAGGTTTAATAAATTTTTAATAATACTAAAATGAATCTTGATTGATAAAAAAATATTTTTTACCAAGTGAATTAACTCTTTAAAATTATGTTAACATAATTTTTTATTTTCTTCAAAATTTATGATATGTCAAAAAATTATATCCCATATAATTAAAAATTTAACCCAAATTTAGGATATAATTGATTATTTAAAAAAAAAAAAAGAACCCAAAGTCATACATATAAAAATTTTTGGAACATTTTCTTAAGATGAAAAATTTTCAATATATATGTGTGTGTGTTTTATTTATTATTATTTAAAAATAAAGTATTTTATTTTATCATAAATTTAATAATTTAATATAATGCTTAGTATAAACAGAAAAATTTTACAGAGATTTTTAATCCACAATTATCTCAAATGCTGACCTTTATTTAATTATGAAGATTGACTTTTAGTAGATAGTTTGTATAGAACTTTTCATATTTTGCCTTACAAAAACGTGTTGCTAAAAAAATTATATTTCTTTAAGATGTAGAAACTGAGAGCTCATCTAGATATTATCTTAATTTGTCCCCCATTACTGCATTAAAGGCCAAAAGATTCCTTTGAATTTGCTATAAGAAATGAAAACATTCACTTGAGTTGTCTCACCTTTCTAAGAGAGTTAGGTTTCTACATGATTTGGTAATCTTCTAATGATCTTTTGTTGAAAATTGCAGGGCCATGTTGCTGACTTTGATCATATTATATTATATAGATCACCCAAAAAACCAAAAGAATGCATGAATTTTGACAAATGTAAAGGATTATGATGAATGAATTTTGACCAATGTAAAAGATTATGATTTCCCCACATGATTTATCATTTAATGTACGTAAAGCTCACCCAAACCAATTTCATTGATCATGTTAATTCCAAGGATAAGCCAAGATAATCCTAGTTGCAAATTTGGTTTGCTCATCTCTTTATTATCTTTATACATATATCTATATATATATATATATATATAGTCTATTAATTTAAATAGTAAAAAATTTAAATATTTTTAAATAAAATTTTAAATTCAAATTTGATATATGAAAAAATAAATATTAGGAGAATTTTATTTTTTTCTATAGAATTCAACTAGTTAGATTCAAACTACTCGAAACTCTTGTAACTATCGAATTTCAAAAACAACATCAACAAATTCATTTTTCTTTCAAAAAAAATTATAAATCAAATTTATTTTTCAAATGAAATTTTATTAATGAAGTGTTTAGTTTAAATGAATATTTTATAAAATGTATTTATTTAAAAATTCTAATAATTTTTTAAAACATTTTGGTTTAGTAAAAAGAAATTTTACAAAATTAAAAAATTAAAATTATAAATAAATTCTATAAAATTTTTATTTAAACCAAGTACACTTATTTGAATCTGCAAATAAATTTTACCAAATTTTGTGTAATTTATTTACATCAGACGCACAGTAAATGCAAGAAAAAAAATGTCATACTTTGAATTGTGGGTCAAAGAAGACAAAATATTATCTCATGGTAGTAACAATTTTCTTCTATAAAGAAACATTTAACATAATACATAATTCTTAATTATCTCACTGCAAAAACAAATGCATTGTTCAGTGAATCACAATATAAATAAAGGTGAAATCACTTTTTTCATGTCTTAGGGACTAAAAGTTCAATAAATTCTGCAAAATTAAGGTTTCCAATTGCGGCTTTTAACTGGTCTCACTAGACAACCAGCATAAACCGAAAGCACGACATTAATTGCATTGGGTGTCTATATTCATCTCCTAAACTATTGAATTGGTATGCGGATTATTGACTCAATTAACTCATGCTTTAAGCTAATGACCTTTTCTTTTTTGGGGGGGGATGTCTTTGTGTTCATATTAACATACGACTTTAGTTGAAAAATTTTGTCAAACAATTGTCATGTCTATAATTTTCCACATTCACAGTGACAGCCATATGGTAATTGAACTTTCTGCTAGTAACTTAACAAAATGGTGTAGCTAGTAATTGTGACATTTGACATAAAGTCATTGATAATTCTAAGGTGACTACAACTGTGGCTCATAATTTTTCATGTTTAAACATTTTAACACTAATGTAAGCTTCCAGAGATATTAGAAGTGTCTTATATATGTATATATATATAACTTAATAAAACTTGTACGAATTATGATGCATATTAGGCATCATTATTATGTCACTGTAGACCAAATTTATCAAAGAATAACCTAAATAGATAAATATTGTTCCCCTATTTGGATGTACTTAATCACCATTTTAGGCATTTATCATATACTTATGTTGTCTTCAATTTTTTATGACGCCCCAAACACCCATCATGTAAAGATCTATATATTTGACATATGACATAATAATCTAGTAGTCATTTATATTCAAATATAATTAATTTTTACCCAATTGAAAAAATAAAGAATACTCCTATTATATAATCTATTAATAGTTTATATTATTTAACATTTTTATTTATAAAAAAATTACATATTCAAAAAGGTATTGAACATTGAAAGATTTATTTTTCATGCTTCAATTCATGAAGCCATTGAACACAAGTAATCTGTAGTCGGGGAGACATTTTATAATAATCATGATCCATGATGACATGGAAAATCAAACCGATTAAAATTTCATATTTAATTAATGTGATAAAATTAAAACTTAAATAACACATAAATGAACTCTAAATGGTATGATATTATTAGTCTGACCCTTCAACTCTATAACCATTATATAATTTCTCTGTAGTCATGTCATTATATTAATAAAGAAAATAAAAAGATTAATGAAAAACACACAACTTGAAGATAGAGTTTGTGAATTTTGAATTCTTATATTATTTCACCTTGTGAATTTTGTGACTGAAACAAGAGCCATGCCATGTACTGACCCAAGTGGTGCAAAGAGGTCAATGAACATATTCTATTATTAATATAGACCATCAATTCTTAAGTTATGTCATCTTGACCCAACTCTTGCTACCGCCATTCAGACTTTAGGAAGGGAAGATTACAAATCCTAAAATCCACACACAGACTGGCCCCAAGACCTAGTCTTTGTCTGATGTGACTCCTAAAATCCTAGACCTTGAATATTAAAAATAAAAAAAAAAAAAAAGAGAAAGAAAACAGCTGTATGAATTATGATGGGTTGCTTTTGATACTTACTCAAAAGCCTAAATTTTCCACTTTATTTACTTAGAATATATATCTATATATATACATATAATAAACATGTTCACATTGTATAAGGTGTGAATCCTTCTGACCATACAATGGACTATTCCTTACTACTAATATAATGAATACCCTACCCCAATCAGTTCCTTCACCTATTAAATCTTGCTTTCTCTTTATTCTTTATTACTTCAAGAACTCTGAATTCTTCAATTCTTTTTCTTCTTTTCTTTTATATACACATCTCCTCTGTTTCTTGCTCTGTTACACAACAGAGTGTTTTTGTTATGTTCTGTTTTAAATCAATGGAAGATGAATTCAAGAACACTCCAAAGAGGCAACAGGCTAGATTGCCACCACCAAGGGGTCAAATAAAGGTAAAGATTTTCAAGGATTTGGTAAACACAGTAAAGAATGCAGTGTCAATTGTTGGAGGTATGAAGAAAAAGAAAATTAATGGTTCATACAATTCAGAAGCTAATTCTGATTTTTGACACTATAATTCCTCTTTCTTTGCCTCGTCTCATATTCATTGTTCTTGAAAAAAAAATTTAGAGCAAGGGACTTGGGAGAAGGTTCTTGTTATTTCGTCAGAGATATTTATTGTAAGCAACTGTAGTTTATATTCTTGTTTTTTTGAAATGTTTCTTGATAAAGATAACAAAATATACATGTACCATTTTAGTTATTGAAGATGATTAATATGTTCTTTTTTTTTTTTTTTTTCTATAGCATTAAAATTATGCCTTGGATAAATTTATGTTCCCTAGTTTGTTATTTTCTTCAGCTTTGGTAGTGATGTTGATGGGATTGAATTGTGAGTACAATGGATGGAAACGCTATCTTTTTTCTCAAAAGAACACATAAGGAAATTTTCTTTACAAATATGTTAAATTAATATATAAGAGACTTACTTTTCATGTGGGTTTATATGATTAAGATATTAAAATATTGGGATAATTATATAAAAAATCCCAATCTTTTATAACCTTTTCAAATTAAACCCTAACAAAATTTTTCTTACAAATCAAACCACCAACTTTGAAAATCTTGCAAAATAAACCATCCTTCAGTTTTATTTAACAGATAGTCACTTTTTGGTCTGTTTCAGTTGAGTGAAACCCACAATTGTTTATTGGATTGATGACTGGACAATCCACTAATTATTTCCAATTATTTTAAAATAAAATTCTAAATTGTTAGGCTGTCCAAATAATTTTGTGCCGACTGAAAAATCACAAAACCCTAAACCCTGAGTGTTCTTAAGTTGTCCAAACATTTTAAAAAAATATTACTTCAAAGAAATAAACAATTGTGGGGCTCCACTCAACTGAGAAATACCAAAAAGTGACTGTTACATCAGCTTTCTGTTAACTGACACAGACAGATGGTATTATTTGCAAGATTTTCAAAGTTGGTGGTTTGATTTGTAAGAAAAAATTTGTTAGGGTTTAATTTGAAAAAGCTATAAAAGGTTGGTGTAATGCCCTCACCAAAACTTCTCCATTTACACACATAATTAAGGATTTAATGATAATAAATGTATTACTTAACAATTACACCACAATATTTTAGTTATAAAACTTAATACAGCTCGAGTTCATCCTTATATTACATAAAAAATTTAATATCAATTTCTTTGTCGGCAATGTCCACTGCACTGACCTCTCTCCGCTACTGGCTAAGCTGACACTAAGCACCTACACTGAAAATTTTTAAAACAAAGCGAGTGTGAGTAATTTCAAAAGGAAATTACCCAGTGAGTGGATAAAACAAATTATGTTTGAAACTTTGAAAGGAGCTCTTATTTCAGCACCGGTCTTATAACCACCAAATTGGGAGCAACCATTTGAAATTATGTGTGATGCGAGCAAT
>CATIWO010485122.1:0-11784 GCA_949673435.1 Macaranga tanarius
AAAGGCCCTTCATGGAATATCATATTAATATTAATTCATTTGTTGAAAAACTTTTACTGGTTATATTTAAATTGAACTATATTAATCAAAATTCATTAGACTGGTGTTATAAAAAAAATTAAATTATGTTCAAAATTATAAATTAAAAAAAGGGCAGGGAACAGATGAATGTTTGATAAAACAATAAAAATCTACACTGGATCATATATTTTGTGTTTGTGAGGTGACATCAATCAAAATGGGTGCATATATAACAGCATTATTTGAGTGCAATTGATGGAGACAACAAAGAAACAAAATTGTTATATATAAAGCAAAAAGAATAACATTGAGGAATTCAGAGAACCTGGAACTCCATCCATGATGGATACATACATATGCTTAATCATACGTTGGGACGTTCCATTTGTATATGTAACATGTGCTATGTTTCCTTAACAAATATATATATATATACATATGTGTGTATGTCCTAATTAATTACATATATGATATATCAGTTAGGTAATACCACATTATATTTAGATATTTAATAAATTATCAATCGTCCATATCATGAATTGCGTGTTCTTGATTGCTTGTTGACCAAAATATATAATTATTTTATTGATTTGCAGCAGTATAGTTTTTGTGTGCCTAACCACCAAATTATGGTCCTATAATTATATTGACCAACAGAACAGTTTTGAAAATTTGGATTAAATACTAATAATTAATATTAGGAGCATTATAATCTCTAAGAAAACATGCATGATTACTTGAGTCGGCAGTAGAAATTGCATGATTTATAACAGTCAGTCTACAGATGAAGACTTCTTTAAGCAGTAACTAGCAAATGAATTTAATTAACGGCATAGATTAAGAGGAGATGGCGGAATCAGCGTTTGTTTGTTTTTTGTATATAGCTAATTAATTGAAACTTAAAAGTAGGTAGCTTAGGTATTGAGAAATTAACCAGTGAAAGAAAGTGAGTAGTTAAAGTTAATTAGAGAAAGATTGCATGTTAATATTGGAAAACCGAAGATGGGAAAGTATTGAGTTATGAGTACGTGGAGGGAGGGAGGGTCCAACCAATGTCAACTCTGCATATTTCTTTGTCTGTTGGCTCCAAAAGTGAAATTTTCACTTGAATTGCCATAATCAATCATTAGTATAAAATTAAGCACCAAAATTCATTTATACTTACCTACCTATTTTATGCAACTTTTTTTTAACTCACTATGAAAATGATTAATTACATCCTAAAAATCTCTCTTAATTTTAGCAATAAATTAAATAATGTGCGTATATATATATATATATATATGGAATTTGCTTCGTTCTTTTTAAAAAGTATTTGTATCAGATTATATACTTAATAATATATAACAAGTAGCTAGCGTGTGCAATAAGATCAAATATCCAAAAAGAACAAATATTTATAATTTGTCTCATAATTATTCTCCTCAAACCAAACAAAACACAAAGACGAGGTACCCATTTCGATAGTGCAGGTTATATTCTTCAATTTTGTTTGTTTTTTTTTTTCCTAAGTACAACCGTCCATGTGATTAACTATAGCTCAATTAAATTAGTAAATCAATTCGATCCCAAATGATGTTATCTTTATTATTGAAAAAGTGGTTTCATTATAAAAGAAACAAAGATTCAAATTCTCGTAGCCTTTATCTTCTCCACTCCAAATCCACAGTTTGGTCCCACACTGATCTAAAGGCCGTTTAGTTCATTTTCACAAACTTCTCTGCCGGCATTCCTTTTTGTATCACAGCACTCGATTATTTTTGTAGCATGCCTAATTAACTTTTAATCATAGTTAATCCACCATAAATATAATCAAAAAATAAATGATAGATTTTTCTGGACAGAGGAAAGGCAAGAATCAAATTGTAGCTATACTATTACACTATTCAACCTTTGGCAAAATAATAAATTAATAATTAAAGACTAAAGATAGAATGAATATGCACTCTTAATTATTCAATAACAGCATACATGAGAAGCATTTTCTTTTAATTTTTCAACCCTATATATATATACATAATCATTAGGCCAATTAAATTTATGGGTGTTACAACCTGAGATGAATTATTTTTTTTAAGGTAATTGGCTCCAATTGAAGATAGAATAATTTGAAATTTTAGAAATTTGGCAAATCAGAATAATCCTAAAAAAATAAAAAAAATAAAAGAGCACTTTTTAATTCTTATAATTTGCTTGAATACCAATTTTTTAGATGAATAAGGCGCATATGAAATCATGTATAGGATTTATTTTTGGATATCGACGAGGCTGCATGGACCCCTTTAGAGACCAAAAATAACTAACAACTTTTAAATTCACATCACATTCTTCATCGGAAAAAAAAAGGTGATGTCTCTATTAGGTCACTTCATCGAGTTGATTACCAGCACTTTCTCACAAATTTATTAGGGAAGTGCCATATAAGTATAATTAGGCAATTAAATATTTAATTTACATATCAAGTTTTGATTAATCAAGTATGAACACATTAAAAAAAAACTGAATAAAGATAAGTCATTCACTATTATTTTTGGTTCAAAGTCACAAAATTTACAAAACTATTAGCAGGCAACGGAGAGTCTATGGGATTCAAACACAACGGCCCCAAACTGAGCAAATCATTGACTAGATTAAAAAAAAATTACTAAAGCCAATCTAAAAAGGCACATCTAGCATATATAGCTGCAGGATACTGTTTCTTTCTCGATTATCTTTTTATGGTTTCCTTTTTTTTAAAAAAAAAAGAAAAAAAAATGAATATTGCTTTAGCAGGCAGTGGACATATATAGGAGTAATCTATGAAGCATTGAAGATTGGCTGGCTAAAAGAGAAAATCATTTAGATAATCTCAACAATGTTTTTAATGTTCACCCTGATCTTGTATTTCTTCTGAATGTAGACAACTCTATTGCTTAATTGAAGCCTTTTATTTGATAAAAAAAAAAATGCAATGGATCACGAAATGGGACGTGTAGATGAAGTAGTAGGGTGTTAATCAGTAATGGATCACTTAATTAATGGGTTCAGTCAAATTAAGTGTAAAGGAGGTAAAAAAAAAAAAGTCAAGTAATTGTACATAACAAGGAGGAATTGTACGTAGCAAGAGCTTTTACTATTGGGAGAGAGAGATTTTGGGTTCAATTTATCTTTCTCATACTAGGCATGTGAGATCCCACTTTATAATGGTAGTTTACAAAAATGGTTTTCAAAATATTTTAACTTTTAACAATTAACAGCTAACTGTCTTTCTTTCCATTCCGATGATATTATGTCCCATATCATCGGTCAAAAAAATAGAAAAGATAAGTAGAGAAAAGGCAGTAAGACAGAAAGACAGAAGATGATATATTAACATCATTTTGGCAAATGCATTGTTAATTATTAGATTTAGATGGTAGAGTTGGATGTGATTATCTGCATGCATCCCTCGTAGGCCTAATGTACAATTTTTTTTTTTAAAAAAAAAAAAATAACTCAAAAATCCAATTTCAATGGTTAAGAAAAAAAAAAAAAAAATTATGCAACCACTTGAACCAAATCTTAAATTTTAATTTAATTTTAGTTTTCTTTCATTTAAAGATATTCTGCAGGGTATCAATAAATAAACAGAATACCATTTTAAATTTTTTTTTTTTCAAGTTGCCTCCACTTCTTTTGCTTATTCTTCTTTCAGCCTCTCCTTTGATGCCTATAAATTCCAATTTCAACCTGCCTTTCACAGCACAGGAAACAAAAGACTGAAGAGTGAGTTCAAAGCCATCTTTCGAGCTGTTGAGTAAGATTAAATATATATATATATATAGTTGCAAGAGAAAAATGGAGAGCTTCCCAGTTGTTGACCTATCAAAGCTTAATGGCGAAGACAGAAAACTAACCATGGAGATGATCGGAGATGCTTGTGAGAACTGGGGTTTCTTTGAGGTATATATACTTATTCTAAGGAGTAGATTATTTATAATATACTAGCTAGCTATATATAGCTAACTTAATTCTGTTAATTATATATATGTATATATTTCTGGTGTGTGTTTGTATTAAATAATTAATTTTTAATTTGTTTACAGTTGGTGAATCATGGGATTTCTCATGAGATGATGGACACTGTCGAGAGAATGACCAAGGAACACTACAACAAGTTTATGGAGCAAAGATTCAAGGAAATGGTCGCAAGCAAAGGTCTTGAGGCTGTTCAGTCAGAAATCAATGACCTCGACTGGGAAAGTACCTTTTTCTTGCGCCACCTTCCTGTGTCTAACATGGCAGAAATCCCTGAGCTTGACGAAGAATACAGGTTCTTTATTAGTTTATATATGAAACTTAAAAAAAAAAAAAAAAAAAAAAAAATCTGTTAATGTTTAAAGATTCAAAAAGAAAGAAGAAAATTAGCTAGAGTTGATATACTTAAAAGCATGTTTACTCGTGTAACTTAAAATATACGGCAGGAAGACAATGAAGGAGTTTGCAGCAGAACTGGAGAAACTAGCGGAGCAACTTCTGGATTTGCTATGCGAGAATCTTGGGTTGGAGCAGGGGTACCTGAAGAAGATGTTCTACGGGTCAAATGGACCAAACTTTGGGACCAAAGTGAGCAACTACCCTCCGTGCCCAAAGCCAGACCTCATCAAGGGACTGAGGGCCCACACAGATGCAGGTGGTATCATTTTATTGTTCCAAGATGCCAAGGTAAGTGGCCTCCAGCTCCTGAAGGATGGGCAGTGGGTTGATGTTCCACCCATGAAACACTCCATTGTCATCAACTTAGGCGACCAACTTGAGGCAGGCTACCTTTTCTCTCTCACCTAGCTGTTGTATAAATAAATTAAGGAATTATGATCGATGACTTCATGCATGCAAATCACACTTAATTACATGCAGGTAATCACCAATGGGAAATACAAGAGTATTATGCACCGTGTGAATGCTCAAACGGACGGAAGCAGGATGTCCATAGCTTCATTCTACAATCCCGGAAGCGATGCCATTATCTACCCAGCTCCAGCACTAGTGGAGAAAGAGGCAGAGAAAAGCCAGCTGTATCCGAAATTTGTGTTCGAAGACTATATGAAGCTGTATGCGGGTCTCAAATTCCATGCCAAGGAGCCAAGGTTTGAAGCCATGAAGGCCATTAACATGGATCCAATTGCAACTGCTTAATTAAGTGATGGAGAGTGGTCGGATATGATAATTAATTAATGTGTGTGCTATGCCTATATATCTTCATGTCATCGTCGTGGTAATAGTGTGTGCTGTTCATGAGTCTTAATTTAAGCTGCAGATGAATGGTGGGGAGTTCAAGTAGCTAGTCCTACTAATTTAATTACATATATTATGTTATGTTATATATGTTGTCTTATTATCATATTATGTTTATGTTATGTTTTGTATGGTGTGGCTGCTGTTTCAAACTTTGAATTCAAAGGGACAAAACTCTCCTTAATTTTGTGTGCAATCGTATGCCTTTTTATGTTATATTCCAACTTAATTAATTAATTTTGTTGAGAAATGGTAAAAAAAATTCCATACTAAATTAAAAAGTCTGATACATGATTGGGTAAAATTAAAGGGTGGGCTATAGTCAGAAATTAAAGTGTATGGATGCGTGAGTTATAAGTGTGTAGACCATACATCTCCGGTCAGTAATTGTCTGGACGAGTATATAGGTACAATAAATATTTAATTTTCGTTAAAAAAAAATTAAACGGTGAGGCTGAAAATCAAGTGTCACTATAAGATAAGAATCAGTTGTCCAATTGAGTTGGGGTTTTCAGCTTTCTGCCTGTTACGTGGGCTGTCTTTAGCTGCTTCTCTTATTTTATTTTATATTATATTTCTGTTTTCGGTCAAATGGAGAAATTAAATAAAAATAGGATAATGATAGATGTCTCTCAGAGAGATGGATTTTAGTGTCTCTCTAAGAGACACTTTTACCAAAATGCCCATGCCATTTTTTTTAATTATAAAAATTTAAAACGTAAATTGGAAATGAGTGAACCCGTCGTGTCATGATTTAAAAACCCATATATTATAATTTATTTATTTATTTTTTTGTAATTTTAAAAAAAAAAGTCATGGGCATTTCAGTAAAAGTGTCTCTTAGAGAGACACCAAAATCCATCTATGTAAGAGACACCAATCATTTTCCATAAAAATATTACCTTTGAGCAGTGATTTGATTCTCCAAATATTTTAATTTCTCTTTCGCGCCCCTCTACTCAATCCAAACAGACCTAACCCAAACTAACCAATCTTAGGATATATATATTTTCTAACAAACAAATCATGGATAATTAATTAATGGGAATAATTATAAATGGTCAATTTAGTCCCAAGCTAAGGATTGATTAGCCCATAGCTTATCGTCCTTTTAGGAACAATTTAGCACACAACTCACCATTTTGAGGCCAATTTAACAAATTTGACAAAGAAAAGAAGTACACACCAATACCATTACTTGTTTCAATGACTTCTTAATTCTAAGATGAAAAACAAAACAACTTCCTTGGCACAGGAATTAGTATCATAACAACACTCAAATTCCATTCCAGCAATAAAATTAAATTAATTTTCTGAAAGCTTACACACATTCTCTCCAATTCCCTTGCACAACATTTATATTAATATTGGACATAACCTGAAATACAAAATTTCGAGGCTTAGCAACCATATTGCACTGTAATTACATTACAATTATTGGAACTGCCTCAAATATTGCAACTGAAAAATCCATTTGTTTATATATATATATATATATATATATATATATATATATATATATATATATATATATATATATATATTTTACTTGACAGCACACTGCACATGGATGTGAGATTAAAGATAATAAACAACACTCCTACATCATCCAGTGGGACGCCAAAATGAGATTAACAAAAGTTGCATTCCGCTTATGAATTTTGCTATACTCAGGACCCGTTGCACTTATGTGGCTGGATTAGGCAAACACTAACACATACACATTTTAGTGGTGTTTTCATCCAAACTTCTACAGTTATGTACGACAACAAAGTATATTAAGTTGACAGAATTTCTGTTTCATCATCCTCTCCCGCCTAAAAGACAAAACTGTTACCTCCAACCTCCAATACTATAATCTAACAGAACAGATGCAGAGAAGAGGGTGCATGTAAGAAGCCTTTTCGATGTGTTCAGATGATGCATCTCTTCCCCTTAATTGCAAAGCAATGAAAATTTCTTCCATTATTTTCTCATTAAAGGAAAGAAGCTCAACAAATGAAAATTGTCTGTTAAGAAATTCTTTAAAACTGATAAAAAAGCAATGTTCCACACAACTCAGGAATTGCATTATTCGACCACAACTATTGTCAAAAACCCTAGGATCACAAGTCTGTTTATGAGAAAATCATTAATATGTGAACAGATAAACATTACCTCAACCCATATATGGAGGCCTTAAAAAGCCAGTTCTCTCAAGCGCATCATTGTTGATTGTACACTGTTGGGACAAAAATTCTGAATTGCAAAAGAATAGATTCCACAGTTCAGCCCTTCAGCTGAGAAGAAAGCATTTCCATGTTCCGGTTAACACTCGTCATTAATGGGAATACATGGAGGCAATTCGTTAATGCTATGGCACCACTGACAAACATCAATCCTTACTACTTCTCTCATGCTTTTTCCATCTCCCTGCTCTTTTCTGCCTCACCAGCAGCTTTAGTGTTAGCATTCTCAACCTTTTTCTCAGCACCTTCAGCTGCCTCTCCATTAGAGCAATGGTTTTTCAGAACCATTGAAATGTCAGCCTCAGAAGCTCCAGCAAGCCTAAAGCGTTCAACTGCAGTGTCAAGGTTTTTCTTCCAACCATCCATCCCCAGCTTGCATTCAACTTGGGATCGCTCAAAGAGCATGTTACCCCAGAAGAGATGTATCTGTGATCTCATCACTGCTGCTTGTTCAGCTGCTTCTTCTGGTGAAATCTCACCCTGACCCCCATTGCCTGATGACTCACTTTCAATACTTCCTTGTTTCTTCCGTCTTCTCAACAATTCTTCCTTCTTGCTTGCATTAGGATCTTTTAGCTCATTTGCTTTCTGCTCCTCCAGCTTCTCCCACATCTCAGTTGCTGCTTTCATTTTTTCCTCTGCACTTTCAAAAAGTTTAAGAGTTTCTGTGGAGTCCCAGCCTGAGAGATCAATTTTCTTAGCAAGTGCAAATGACCAATGAAGTTTGGCCATTTCAAACTGCTGCTGTCCCAGTGCCAGTAACCCCTCATAGAAGTCTGGCTTGATCAACAGTGCCTCCTCATACTTCTCTCTGGCCAAAGAATATTTCTCCTTGACCCAGTCATAAGCTGCCTGAAGTTGAGCTGATACCATCTCCTTTCCAGCGGACTCATCTAAGGGAATTCGTTTTCTTGCTGCACACATGTGAACATTCCCCCAATTGAAGAAAGCCAGAGCAGCTACCTCCTGAAACTTTAAGGCAGCCTTGTCAAAGAGACTTTGAGCTTCTTCACTCGTCACAGTCTCCTCAAGAGCCTCAGAACACAGTTCCATCCCAAGCTCATGCAAGTCAACATGTGCATCTGGATCAATACCCACATGAGTCCTGAAAAGCTGAGCAAACTCAAACAACCAATCATCCATCTCTACTTCCCTGCTCTCTGGATCTTCAGAAGCCCCTGTTTTCTCCTTGGAAGCTTCCTTTTCTGCCTTATCAATTTCAGTATCAACTGCTTCCAGCATTGATTCACCATGCGATGAATGAGACCCACTTTCATCTTCCTTGGTCCCTTCAGTCTCAAGGGGCTTCTCCTCCTCTTCTTCCAGCAGAGTAGGCTCCTGGTCTGGACTCACCTCAACAACATGCAATCTTAACATCCCAGTTGAATCAGCTTTATCTGTATCAGGGTCCTTGGGCAAGAGGCTGTCTGCAGAGGACTCTGCCATTCTGAGTTCAGCTGTACATGTTATAGTCACTAAATCGCCATCATTATCTTTATATTTGATCAAAACTGACTTCGAAGATGGAAAGCGTTTGCTCACTATGTCCCTTAGCACTTTAAAAGTACAGTTCACTGGCATCTGTGCTAGTCTTATATCATGATCATAAACAAGTTTCAGCGGTCTCCACTGAAATGCCACCTCCGAAACGTGGCCACGGATGGGCAATGACACTGATGAAGATGAAGACTGCCCGCCTTGGCTATCCTTGGGCAGAATAGCTGTGGGTTTTGAGGAACCACTGGAAGGCTTCAACACAAGCTTCGGGAGCTGTGTTTTGGTTTCAGGGCCATTTTCACTGGCAAAATTCAGCTGTGGTTTTTCCAGCCTATTACCAGCCAAAGTAGGTGATGCCCCGGGCAGTGATGCCCCCTTCTTTGACACTGGCCGGGCTGGTAAACAAGGGCCAAGACCAGCAATTGGTGCGCCACGGACTGCAGATGCCCCTAATGCAGCAGGAGAAGGGCGGCTTTGAAGGTCCTGCTGAGCCTCCTGGCGGGGACCCAATGCAGTTCTCAGTCTGCGGGCAAACTCGAGAGCATCTTTGTGGTTGGGTTCAGCACCTAACAATATTTGAACATCCTGCATGGCCATTTCATACTTGCCTATGGCCTCAAATGCACGAGCCCTCCTAAGGAGAGCTCTTACAAAGCGAGGCTGGACCTGAAGAGCCATGGTACACTCGGCAATGACAGTGTCATAGTCAATAGGTTTAATTTGCATCAAGCAAGCAGCTCTATTGCTGTGCAAGACAGCACGATCAGGGTGGGTTTTGGGAGTCAATCGAAGAGCATTATCATAGTGTTCAAGAGCACCCACATAATCCTTGCTCTGGAACCTCTTGTTCCCTTCTTCTTTGAGCTCATGGGCTCTTTTCAAAAATATTGAAGAGTCGAAATCAAGGGCACCATTAGCATTTGGGATTGTTTTTGAATTAGTGTTGTTACCATTTTCAACAGTTGATGATTGGTTGGAGACACCCACACCACCACCCTTCTTTTTTCTACCAGCTGATTTCCCCATTAAAAATAAATAAAAAATAACCTTACAATCTAATCTAAAAACCACCACCAGCCTCCTAGTGAATTGAAATATGATTGAAAAAAGCAATCTTTGAGCTCTAACAAGAACCAAGAAAAATAGAAAATAATAAGAAAAACAGAGAGAAAGCAGAGAGCACTTACAGAACCATAATTGAGAAAGTGAAGCGGAAAGTTGAAGGCTTTGATAGGGAAACAGGAGGGTAGAGGAAGTGGGCTGTTGGGGAGGTGAAACCCTAGAAGATGGTAGGAGAAAGTGAGGTCATCATCAATGGGATTTTAATCAGAAAGGTGTTCTATGTTAGGTCATTACCAACCCTTAGATCAGCAGAGTATTAGTATAGTATTTGTATTGGTCAAATCAACACATCGGACGGGAAGCAGAGAATGAGATGAATTTCCGTGCGTCTGTTGAGCGACGCGTGGCACAGGAGAATAGGCGAAAAAAAGAGAAAATTGATTAGACATTAATGTAATTTCACATGGAAGAGAGAGCAGTGTTAGGGTAGGGTTAAGGGCTTTAAAAACCCGCCCTTTGCATTTTCTTGTTCACCCTCTGCCGCTGCTGCTGCTGCTTCTTTTGCTTCTCTGTTTTCTCGTGTGTTTTTTGGTGAAAGGAGGAATTGTGGGCTGAAAGATTGCTCCTTTTTATTATTATTATTAGTATTATTCGTGAATTTGGGAAGACATAGGAATAGGGATTGAAGGGAAGGTGCCTCCGTTCCATTGTAGTAGAAAGATGAGAGAAGCAAAGTCTCATCCTTTCTGAAAGGAACACAGAGAGAGGTATAACAAAAGGCCGAGATATCGTTTCAGTCGTCATTCTTCTTCCATTGACGATTTGATTGTTGCTCGTCCACATCTTTTTTTTTTTTTTTGAAAAAAAGTAACTCTTTAATGAAGTCATTTTGCTTGGGAAGAAGAAGCAGCAGCAGCATATCTCATCTGGATTTTGCAGGTTAATAATACTGATTAAATGAATACATAGTCAGTCAAAGTAATGATATGATGGATCTTCAGTTGCTCCACATTACTAATTACTACTAATTCTATTCTTAATGCTGCAACAATACAAACTGCACTACATTCCATTTCTAACACCAGCATTGGGTTAAATTGTCGACATTTGTTTTAAATTGGTTACTTAATTTTAATTTTAATTTTTAACTTTTATTTCTGTTTCAAGACGGTATCTTCATTATTTTTTAAATTTTTTAAATTTTACACAATTTTTTCAATCCTCAAGACATTTAATTTTTTAATTTAATATAAAATTCAAATAATTTAAAAATTCACTTTTTCTTTAAATCTAATATCACTAGTATACTTCGTTAACTACAAATAATATAATTTTTTTTCTTTTTAATTTTGAAAATAACAAAATATTTTTGATGATCTAATTTTTTTTTTTTTTTGATAAAATTTAGAAATAATTTTTTTTCTTCATAAATTTTTATAACTTAAAATTAGATCAAAATTAGAAATATATATATATACATACATGAATAAATTGTGAATGTGTACGACCAATTGTAAATGCATAAAATGAATAAATTGTAACTAATTATTCATGTATCTATAAAAATACTAAAATATTATGGAAAATATATTTGAGAAATAAAAAGTAGAAATAATTGTAATTTTTTTTAATGAAAGTAGAGTTTGAAATATAAATATTGCATATAATGAATTCCAAAATATTAACAATAAGTAATAAAAAAATTATCAAAAATTATTGTTAA
>CATIWO010485126.1:0-15563 GCA_949673435.1 Macaranga tanarius
CTAATAAATAGTGATATATTCCTTATAAATTTTATTTTAAAGTTTTATTTTAATATTTATACTTTAATAATTTTACATTTTAAACATATAAAAGAAGATGATTATAATTTGAACATATAATATAAGATGATTATAATAGTACAACTTTACAATACATCATAAAAAAAATTTATGATATAAGATTATTATAATAGTAAAACTTTATAATATATCATATAATATAATATGATTATAATAGTACAATTTTATAATACATAAACTTATCAATAATTGATTATCAACATCATAATTTATAATATATCATAAAATTTTTTAAGTTAATAACTATTTGTAAAATTTTTGAAATATACATACTCACAAAAAAAAAAAAAAAATATATATATATATATATATAGTAAATTATCAGTTTCGGTTTCGGTTCTTCGGTTCGAAGCAATTCGATACGGTTCGGAGAACTCATTATCTCCAAACCCGCCCCAATAAAAATTTTCGGGACAGTTCGGTTCGGAGAAAGTCAAACGGTCAACCGTCAACGGATATTTTCGGATCTAGAGATTTTCAGTTCAATTTTTCAGGACAGTTCGAGTTTTCCGCGACTCGCGCTCAGCCCAAATAACAGCTAATAAAAACAAGGTGGGGTTAAAATACTACAACAATATTTTATAGTAAAACTTTTTAGTTTAATTTTTGAATTCTTATCATAAAATTCTACCTCTAAGTTCAAAAAAAAAAAGAAAAAGAGAAAATAAAAAGAACATAAAAAGACAAACAAGCCCCTCGACTACTGGTGGTGGCGTGAACGTTACAATAGACGCGCAATATACGAGCGTAGGCTCCTAAATCTTGACGTTATTTTTTCCGTCTCTAGTGGGGTTAGTGGTATAAAGATCCAGCGTCTAAAACGCCAGAAAATATTACAAGTAAGTACCCCTTGGTGTTAAATTAAATTACTCAAATGCCAGAGAGGAAACAGTTCAATAATTATACTGAATGGCATTTCGTAATATAGTAATAGCTTTAATGGCAGTTAATTCATTGGAGAAATGCAGGTTTTTATTTGAGCCAATGGATTCACTTCCACGGATTCTTGATACCTGCCGTTGTTTATAGTCCAAAAAATTGATGTCTTTTGCTATAAAAACTTGCCATTTCCTTTCACTTTATTAGACCAAAACAAAAACTGCTTTCTTATTTTCTCATGCTCTTCTCCTTCTGATTCACTCCTCAACAATAACCCAAGAAAAGCAAACAAAGAACCCAAAGAAAAGCAATGGATTCAAGTTCAGGGTCAAGAAGATTGGCTTGTTTTATAGAGGAAGATGATGGGTTGGCTTCTGTTGCAGGTATGGAAGCTGGGTTTTCAGGGAACCAACAACAGCAACATCACCGCCGCCACCCATTTTTCTCTAGGTCACTTTGTTATGGGAAGAGAAGTAGTATAAGGAGCATACCATCATCTTCTATCTCTTCCCCAAGATCTGTGAGGTTCTACGATGCAAGATTCGAAAATCATCATCACCAGCAACCTCATTTCTTGGAATCTTGTTTTCTTTGCAAGAAACCACTTGGTGATAATAGAGATATCTTCATGTACAGGTAAATTTCTTTTACCTCTCCAATTGAAATTATTTACTGTTGCATACTTTATATGCACAGAAGAAAAAGAAAAGAACTTTTTTTTTGCTTGGTATTGTGGTCCTTGATGTTGAGCCTACTATAAATATCTTTGAAATTTTAATTCTTTAATCATAATTTTATTAAAATAAAAAAATTGGATAGGAAAATTTGGAAGTAAAGTTTCATTCTTTTTGTTTGACATAATTGCTTTACAAATGGTTAAAACAAATCAATTTAGTGAAAGATGGTTTTTTTGTATAAAATTTTTAATTTCATATTTGTCATGGTAGTTGAAATTTTCGTGATTTGGATGGTAATTTTCTAATGGTGAGTTTGTTTTTTTTTGTTATTATTATTTATGCAGAGGGGACACTCCATTCTGTAGTGAAGAGTGCAGGCAAGAGCAAATAGAGATAGATGAAGCCAAAGAGAAGAATTGGAATCTATCTTCTTCAATGAAAGCATTGAGGCAAAAAGACCAGAAGAATTCATCAGTATCTCCCACTAAAGCCCAGAATTATCCTTCCCGAAGAGGCACAATAGCTGCAGCTTGAACAGAACCAAAATAATAATAATAATTATAACAATAAATATATGTGTAATAGTACAGGGAGACTTTTTCTTTTATATACAAATATTCCAGTTAAAAAAAATACGAGAGGAAAGGGAAAAAATGTAAAAATGGTATATGGTTTTATGATGGCTTTTGCCCACCAAGTTCAACGGGCCATGAAGAGGGTTCTTGAAGGAGTACAAGAACACCCATTTTGAGGATTTTTTTTTAACCTTCTTTTGGTTTTTTCCCTCTTTTTTCTACCTTCTATGACTCTGAATTTTACATGTGAGAGGTGTGTGTACCAGTGTATCTGGCTCTACTTTTTTTTGCTTTTTTTCGCCCCCATTAATTTAAAGGGCTATTTTTTTTCTTTGTTGAATATTGGGTCTAATGTGCTTCAGTGAAGAATGAAGACAGAAATTTCCTTCTCAAATATTTGCTGTAAAATGTTACTGCCCCTCTGCTTCTTTGTTTCTTGGTTTGATGTTCATTTTCCTTAATTTGCTTTTAGTGGAGTCTTTTTGGCTTTTAACACAAGTGGGAAGGTTCAAAGGTAAAGATAGTGACTTTCGCTTTCCTGGTAACCCGGAGGAAAATGGTAAATTTTGAACCATAATAATGGTAATGTCTTTTTCTTTATGGTGAATAATTGAGAAGAAGCTTTGATTAGTCCATGTTGAATGTGGTCACAGCTCTCCACTAAATAAAGGAGTTGTATTTGCCTCAATTTTTTGGTAAATAATTAGAAACATTTAAAGTATCAAATTACACTACAACCAAACCAAACTTAACAATTTCTAATAATAATACTCATTTAATATTTGATCACGGGATCTTAAATGTGTTGGAGTTCTTTACCACCCAAATCATATTTTATTGGCCTATGTTATGCATTGGGTGGGAAAGCTAATTGAGATCAAATAATGCATAATTTTATTTGATATTTGATTAATTAGTGAAAGATTTATGAGCAAAATTGGCTATATGGATAGGTTAGCTCCATAAATCAAACTTTAAGAAAGATTTCTATGCGGATTAATTGCACCGGCGGTACTCAAGTTTTTAAAATGATAACAGAAAAGTATCCAACCTTTTTTTGTAACATAAAACTTTCTAATCTTTGCAACTAATATCACCGTAGTACCCAAAACTATACTCCGATGATCAACATTGATGTGTTGCTGACATGGATACTTACATGTCAAAATAGCATCCATCGTGTTATATGTGTGGCACATGGCGCTTACGTAGCGCCACGTGTCCCATAAATTACAGTTAATACGTAGCATTTGCAATCTAAAAATAAGTAACTGAGGCATCATCACCATCAGCAGCAGCATGCTTCACTAAGCAAAGCAAGCTTCTCAGTCATTGAATCACCAACCTCATTTTATAAACGATAAAATTCTCATCAAATTACCGCTAAAAATGATTAGCATTGCAAATCAACAATAATAGTAACTGCAAAGCAAAGCTCAACAGAATCACACCTGTCCAGGCGTAATTGCTCCTGATATCACCATTTTCGATCAAATTTAAGGAAAAAAATTGTAAAATGAAACCGAATCAGATCAATGATGACAAATGCCACGAGAATAAGCACTTGAACACGCATTCACATTCAAATCTAAAATAAAAGTACCAGAAATAGAAAGAGGTGAAGCGAGAAAGAGCGACGGAGAAGAGTGATCAAAAAGACATGGCGATAAATATTAGTAAAGAGCAGCAGCGAATCAGATACAGAGAGATCTGGTGAAAGAGAGAGTGAAAAAAGAAGAAGAGTTTGCTTCAAGAATTGAC
The DNA here is from genome assembly GCA_949673435.1 of Macaranga tanarius. Lineage (NCBI taxonomy): Eukaryota > Viridiplantae > Streptophyta > Magnoliopsida > Malpighiales > Euphorbiaceae > Macaranga > Macaranga tanarius. The sequence goes on from CATIWO010485126.1 coordinate 3,974, forward strand.
AAAAAAGAAACTGGCGGAGGAGAGTTAAAAAAGAAACCGCCTAAAACTCTCTCCCAGTCTCACAATCCCTTATTCTTCATCATTATTTCCTCATCAATTTCTCAAAGCAATGCCCCATATTAGTACTACTATCAGGCCAAGTTTCAATCTTTTTGCAACCCAGAACCAGGAAACCCAATAACCCACTTCAAGAAATCACCAAAAAAGGCTCTGCCCATGAAGACGACGAAGCATAGAGAGAAGTCAGCAAGATCATCGGCAGCAAAGCACTCGAAGATGGCACCGGCATAGAGTACTTAATAGAATGGAAAGATGGTCACACCCCTTCATGGGCCTTGTCAAATTACATAGCTAAAGACGTTGTAGCAGAATATGAAACTCTGTGGTGGACCGCCGCTAAAAAAGCCGACCATTCAGCTCTTTCCCAAATCCTCTCCTCCGACGACGGCCATGACGTTGACGCCATCGACAGTTATGGCCGAACTGCGTTGCTTTTCGTTTCTGGTCTCAGTTTTGAACCTTGTGTGAAGCTCTTAGCTGAAGCTGGAGCTAATTTGATAGTGGGTGAGAGGAGAAGTGGCAGTGATGGTGGTGGTGGTGGGTGTTTTAGAGGAATCCTGTGGTAGCTGGGACTTGGTAATGAACTCATTGATGCATTTCTATGGCGGTTGTGGGGCTGTGGTTGTTGACTTGTTGCTAAAAAAATGTTGGATGAAATGTCTCAGAGGGATTTGGTGCTTTGGGATTTAGGAGAGAGAAAGGGAAAAGAGAGCGAGAGAGAGGGAAAAGGGCAAAAAGATTATTTTCAAATTTATTGAAAAAATTATTTAAAAAAATTATTAAAAAAAAAAGTATATTTTTAAAAATTTATGGGCCTTATACGTGGCACACATCTGACACTATGAATGCTATTTTGACATGTAAGCATCAACGTCAGCAACACATTAGTGCTGATCACCGGAATATGGCTTTGGGTACTAAGATGATATTAGTTGTAAAGGTTGTGTTAAAAAAAATGTTGGATACTTTTCTGTTATTATTTTGAAAACTTGGGTACCGTCAGTGCAATTAACTCATTTCTATGCACTAGTTGGACTAGGAGAAGCAAAATCTAACATATCACTCAAAAGAGAAAGAATAAACACAAGTAATTTGGAAAAAAAAAAACACTAATTACAATAATTTACATATTTTATCATCTTGGAGTAAACCATATTTTCTCCCATGTACTTTTTGTTTTTGAGATTTACCTTTTACACTTTTATTTGTATACATTGAATCCCTATATTTTTTTTTGAGATTTACCTTTTACACTTTTATTTTTATACATTGAATCCCTATATTTTTATTTTCAGTAAAATTAAGTCCTTCCGTTAACTGGAGGTTGATGGTGTTAAAGTAAAATATCTAATTTAGTCCCTGTAATTTTTAAATATGCTTAATAAATTCGCATACTTTATTTTTATTTAATTAATCCTTAATATTTTAAGTAATTTTAAATATTTTTATATTTTGTTACGATAAATAATTTTAGTTAATTATTACTATTTATATATTTAGTTAATAAACTTATAATTTAATTAATTTATACTTGTAATTAAAATATTTCTAATTGATGTAAATTTTCCCATGTACTTTTTTTTTTTGAGATTTATCTTTTACACTTTTATTTCTATACATTGAATCCCTATATTTTTATTTTCAGTAAAATTAAGTCCTTCCGTTAACTGGGGGTTGATGGTGTTAAAGTAAAATATCTAATTTAGTCCATGTAATTTTAAATATGTTTAATAAATTCGCATACTTTATTTTTATTTAATTAATCCTTAATATTTTTAAGTAATTTTAATTATTTTTATATTTTGTTACGATAAATAATTTTAGTTAATTATTACTATTTATATATTTAGTTAATAAACTTATAATTTAATTAATTTATACTTGTAATTAAAATATTTATAATTGATGTAAATTTTTAAAATTGTTTGTCCCTATAATTACAAATTAAAATTTTATATTTTAAAAACTAATATATTTTATAAATAATTTTTTTAATTAAATCAAGTGATATTTCTATTTAAAATGATATTTTTATCAACCATAATTTGACACTATTATATATTTATTACTTTTTAAATTAGTTTTTTGATCAATGAGTTTTTCTATTTTCTATAAAAAAAAATTTGCACCTAAAAATGTAATAAATCTTTTTTAAATTTTATTAACCATGATTTTTATTAATCATAATTTGACACTATTACATATTTTATTACTTTTTAAAATTTTATTATAACTTAAATGTTTAATATTAAATTATTAAAAAAAGTGTGGTTATTTCCAATCTAACAATTTTAAGTATTCTTTATTTTATATTTTTTAAAATAAAATAACTAAATTAGACTTTTTAAAATAAATTTATACTAATAGTATAATTTTTGTTTCTTAAAGATCTATTCTTTCTTCTAGGTAAAATTTTTTATTAGTTATAAATTTAATAATTTATCATTTAATTTTACTTGGAATTAGTTAAAACTAAATTTTGTAATAATTTACTTAATATGTAAAATAATTTTTATTAAGAATAATTTGACACTATTTTATATCGTATTGCTTTATAAATTTTATTAATAATTTCATTTTAAATAAAAAATAATTGAAAGATGGGATTTTTTCTGAAGGGATAAAGATTCAAAGCAATCAAAAGCATGCAGAATTTTAAAATTTTGATTACATGTAACTCTTGCATCAATACTAGAATCTTACCCTAGCCCAAGATCACATCACAAGCAAATATACATAGCTAAAACATGCATGATGGATAGCATTTTTAAATCAACAACCAAATCATATCATCAAGTCACAAAGCCTTCCAACTAAGAGTTTAGTAACACTTCACATCCAAACCTCATTCTTGTAAACCCTAGAAGATAAAAACAATACCCAAAACTGTCTTTAGGATATCTAACAAACCTTCCTTTTGATCGACTTCACATCTAACTTGTCTGATTTTAGCTTTTTGATAAAAGTCGGGCACCTCCAAATCTTAACATGTTTAACACTTGGTGCCTTACCATGCTATATCTCATATGATGTGGTAGAAACAAACTTGGATGGAACACGATTAAGGATATAGGAGGCCATTTGGAATGAAAAATCCCAAAGTGATATGGGAATATCGGTGTAGCTCATCATGGATCGTACCATATCTAATAAAGTACAATTTTGCCTCTCGGACACACCATTTAATTGAGGTGTTCCAAGCGGTGTGAATTGTGATACAATGCCATGTTCCTTAAGGAACTCAATAAACTCGGTACTCAAGTATTCATCTCATTGATCTGATCTTAGAGTTTTAATACTTTTTCAGTTTAGTTCTCTACTTGGGCCTTGAACTCCTTAAATTTTTCAAAGGATTCACTTTTGTTCTTCATAAGAAACAAATACCCATACATTGATAGATCATTTATAAAGGTTATAAAGTAGTAGAAACTACCTCTAGCCATTTCACTAAATGGTCCACATACATCACTATATATAATTTCCAACACATCATTGGCTCTTGCCATTTGTCAACAAATGGTGATCTAATCACCTTGCCTTGAAGACAATCCTCACAAGTCGGATCGGATACGGATTCAAGATTGCTCAAGATTCCCATCTTTTCCAACTTCATGATCCTATCCTCTGCAATATAACATAATCTCAAGTGCCATAGATATGCATTCTTAATTAGCATCGTATTCACATCACTCACATTAGTTTGAGGCTTATTGTTATTGGACATATTATCAATATAATATAAACCATATATTAAATAACCCATGCCAATTAATTCATTTCCAAAATGATTATTACATACATCTCTACCAAAATGGAATTCATAACCCTTACTAGTCAAACTAGAGATAAAGATAATGTTCTTATAGGCATTAGGTACATATAATACATCCTCTAATAATAAAACATGATTATATAAATCAATTAAAGTGGATTATATAGCCTTGGCCACAACTTTTAGATTCCTTAGCCAATTAATAAAATTTGGGCCCGTGAGCCTATTATGGTCAAGTACGATGGAAAGTGGGTTTGTTGGTCTTATGTTATCAATTTCTACAAAAGGTAAAAAGATTGATCAGTTGTATGTTATTATGATCACCATTAAATTTGGTCTTTAATCATAATGGCCTTCCACTAACTTGGCAAATCCTATACTTCTAAGTAGAAAATGAAAATCCCTTATTAGATGGATTTCTAGTGGGTAATGGAGTTTTTAATGGGCCACTACAATTCCTCAGGTACACATTGCCATTATTGGAATAATAGTTCTCATTAAGTGGATAACTCTTGTCCATTACATCTTATGTGAGTTTTCATTAATCCGGCTCCTAATGTCATAGGCCTCAGGTACACCTAATTGCCAGTCTTGGCCTTTGGCATTAGTTAGGTCTAGACCATTGGATCAGTGAAATGTATGGATTTGAACACTACAAACTTTAGGTATGGCTATTTGCCATTCTTAGCCCATAGTGTATCCATACACCCACAACATCTCATGCTCAATAATAATATTACATAAATCTCTTAGGCCTTATGTACACTCCTATGTATCCATAGCCGATGCACATAAGTCTAAAACTATGCAAGTTATTGCTTCAATGGAGAGCCTAGAACTAAATTTGATTGGAAGATTTTTTTTAGGTCAATATTAAGGTCTCACTTTTCATATTAACCGGTTTACAACATATATATCTCATACATACATTACATTTCATCCATCTATAACATACATATCTCATACATACATTGTATAGTATCCATCATCCATCCATATACATATCACACATATATATAGCATGCCATAACACACATATTACATATACACATTGCACTTCCAAAATAGATGCATAAATAAGGAGTGATCATGGGCCTTTCTTAAGCCTATTATAACTTTTAGAATAATTACAAATGGGCCTAGCCCAAGAAAAGCCTTCATTCCATGAGCCTCCTTTGTCACCATTACCATGGGCCTTGATCCATGCCACCAAAGGTTGAATGGGCCATCAAATTGAACACTTCAATCTTTAAGTCACAACTCTTATGATTTACATTCAATCCTTGGCATACTAAGGTAAAAATTTACATCCTAAATCTATGTAATTAACACTTAATTACATACCAAAAAATAATAAAATTAATTATTATTACAAACCATAGAATGTAAACTAAGTCCATGATCATTCCTTGCATGTATGACAAGTAGATATTTAATAAAATACAACTCTTGCATATTATCATGTATTTGCAAAGTCAAATAAATAAGAAAAAAAATTCATGAACAGTATTGCTACAATATCATAACAGTACTATGAACAGTTTTGCTATAGTACCATAAACATCACTGTTGCTACAGTACCTGCTATATTTTTTTTATTAAGCATCTTTAGTCACAACTCTTACAACTAACAACAAGTATAATTACAACTCCTGTAATTATTATGATATTTAACATGTAATTCTTATGATTTAGGCTCTGATACGACTTGAGGGATAAAGATTCAAAGCAATCAAAATCATATGGAATTTTAAAATTTTGATTGCATGCAGCTCTTGCATCAACACTAGAATCTTACCCTAGCCCAAGATCACATCACAAGCAAATATACATAGCTAAAACATACATGATGGATAGCATTTTTAAATCAACAACCAAGTCATATCATCAAGTCACAAAGCCTACCAACTAAGAGTTTAGTAATACTTATAAAACTCTTAGGTTTGTAGCACACTCAATAAGCTTTGGTTGTTGTGATCCACAAGCTCCAAGCTCCCCAAATGTGAAGCCTCTAGCTTGAAACACACAAATTGTACAAGGAAGATCTTTAAGGGTGATGGAGTACTACCCACAAGCCTCTCTTCTTTAACCCAAGATGCTTGTTAGAACTCCTCTAACCTTGAATGTGTGTAGGACTTAGTAGCAACCTTTAGTAAATATATACCAAACATGCAACATTTAGCCACAACACTTGTAACTAACAAAAGCTTAATTATAGCATTTGTAATTCATATTTTTAGTATGTAAAGTAACTCACAAATGAACCAACACTTACAACCATTTACATGCTTAATCACAACATTTGTAATTAACATCCATATTCATAACACTTGCAAATATCAACATATATAATCACAACACTTGCAATTATTAATAAGTAAAGCATGTGTAAAGTGCAAAAAGAAGCTCTGATACCACTTGTAGGAATTGGTTATGTAACTTAAACACTAAGAACATACATGGTGAGCATAAGCCTAAATTTCACTTACATAACCCTTCATCACATGAAGAATTCCCTTCCCATTGATCCATTTTGCATCTTTACATATAGCTAAATGGCATACAAACATGCATAAGTAACAACCTAGGAATTCTAAGTTTAAGAAAAACTTACCAACTCTTAAGTTTGATGTAGACCACAATATTTATCTATAAGCTTTGATGTAGTACGTAGGTTCAAATCTAAAATCAAATGCTCTAGCCTCCCAAATGTTAGGCCTCTAGATTGAAACACCAAAGCTTCACCAAATCACTTTCTTGCTTTTATTTGATTAGTTGCAAGTCTCCTCTTAATTGACCCTCACAAATCTTGCACTAACTTAATCTTTTACAATAATACTTTTGGGTTTATCTTTTATAGATATTGTTTCTATTTTTGGTCTCTCTAACCATCCTTTTTTAAAAACTTTATTAGGCCATATATATATATAGAGAAAGTAACCTCCTTATGACATCATCCATGACATCATAGGCACACCTCTTGACATCATCCATGACATCATAGGCACACCTCTTGACATCATAAGTACACCTCTTGACATCATCCATGACATCATAAGTACACCTCTTAACATCATCCATGACATTTTAGGCACACCTCTTGACATCATCCATGACATCATAGGCATGCAACTTGATATAGTAAGTATACAATTTGTATAAGTAACTCACTAGTGTACAAAGAAGAATGTAGAAAATACATCTCATGTATAATGTCTACATTCATCCTCTCACATTTATCAAAGTGATAAATATATGTAACCTAATATTTTCTTTTGCAAAAGTCAACATTTTACACATTAAAGATAATGTGCCTAATATGCTAATTTTGACTATATTAATTCATGGACTTGGGTTTGGTTATTGGGCCAACACTTGGCCCAAGCCCAATCCATTAGACTAATGGGCCTAGATTAGGTTCATAGGCTTTCTCAATATATTGGATTAATCTTTGGTCCAAAACACTTTCAGGCCTAGGCCCAAACAACTTAGGCCATTAATCCAAGTCCAATTAGAAATAATATATATATATATATATATATATATATTATTAATTCAATACGTTAATTAATATCTCATATTAATTAAGTATAAATTAATAATATAAACCCTTGGTTGAATTAAATTTCATGATATGCTAGAAACATTGCTTAAAGTAGAAATCAAATTCAGTGAATCTTAATTAATTGAATAAAACACTTTAATCAATAATTAGATTAATATTGTTGATGATTTAGTGAAACTCTTTTAGGTGTGACTTACTAGGTTCATGTCTAATTGGCAATGAGAAGATAATATTAACACTTGATATTATTTGAAACACCTTTCAAGTCTAAATGTGAAAATCCCAATGATACACATTTAGTTCTCATAAGTTATGAGTGACCTCTAGCATCGATATCACAACTACCCAATTAAAAATGAATGCATGTATTGATTCACATGAATCCTTTGGTCATAATTACCGTGCACTAAAATTTCTTCATTAGAAGATCCTGATAGAGCCTAGAGTCAAGGTTCAGTCAAACTCTAATAGCTTTATCATATGACCTAATCTCAAGTTCTATTCTTGATAAAACATAACGAATACTAGAAACACCTTTCTAGTACTGAAACTCTTTCAGAATATCATGTTTATCCTGGCCAGGAACTTATTCATCAAGAACAAACTTAGATAGTATAGGATCTTATCCCAATTCACTCCAGGTAATGAATCCCATCTTGGTCGAATGCTCATCCCTATATTTAACCGACTAGAGCCACCACATGCCATATACCCATGTATGAATAACATAAGTATATAAGCGGTAACAAACCCTAACCACTTAAATGTGGATGACCATATTGCCTCAGGTCAAAGGACTATATGTACCATTATGATCTAGACTGTGATTGTTGGCTATAAGTGAATATCTAAGCGATCACAAATCTAATTTCATGTTCGATCCACCCATCATATGAGTATCCACATGTCTATTATGATATCTCATATCAAGTAGCATGAGACTCACTACCTCCCACTATTAGTATCACATACCAATCAAGGAAAATAGACAAAGGTAATAGTCAAATTAATATTACCCAAATATTAATTTATCGACTATGAACAATTTTATAGCATATGTACTAAATAAATTTGTCACTTATATTATCAACTCTTGATAATAAATTTATGTAACATTATGCTAATGGATTAATCCTCAAATAAACAAACACTTTATTTAAATGAATATTTTATTGCCATTTGGGATAGTTTACAATGTCAAAATATGTGATTGGCCTCTAGGGCATACCACCTTTACTAACACTATCCAAGTTCATTCCTACCATACCATATGAGATATGGAACGGTAAGGCATGAAGTCTTAAACATTTTAGGATTTGGGGGTGCCCGACTTTTATTAAAAAGCTGAAATCGGACAAGTTGGATACGAAATCAATTAAAGGAAGGTTTGTTGGATATCCTAAAGACAGTTTAGGATATTGCTTTTATCTTCCTACTAAACAAGTTGTTGTTGTAAGCAGAGATGCCATATTTCTTGAGAAACAGTTTTTAAGGAAGTTGGAAAAGGAAGGAAGACAATGTTAGATGAGGAGTCATCCAAAGAAGCCCAATAAATTGATCAAATGGACTTTGATCAACCCGAGGAGCCTATTCCAATTGAGAATGTCATCACACCGACAGCTAAAAGGACTAGTAGGGTATCTCGTCCTCCAGAGAGATACGATTTTCTCCATGATATGCAAGAGTTGCATGTTCATAAAGAAAGCATTCATGTTGATGATCCTACTACATATGAAGAAGCTTTATGTGATAAAGATTCAGATGGATTGAGGCAATGAGAACTGAGATGGATTCCATGTATGCAAACCAAGTCTGGACACTTGTTGATCCTCCTCAGGGTATTGTACCTATCGAGTGTAAATGGATCTTTAAGAGAAAGATTGGTGCAGATGGGAAGGTAGAGACCTTCAAAGCTAGGCTTGTAGCGAAAGGGATTCACCAAAGGCAAGGGGTTGACTATGAGGAGACCTTCTCACTGGTAGCCATGCTTAAATCTATTCAGATTCTTCTTGCCATAGTCACATACCATGATTATGAGGTTTGGCATATGGATGTCAAGACCGCCTTTCTTAATGGTTATATTAAGGAAGACATTTTCATGGAGCAACCTAAGGGTTTTTAATCCGAGGAAAGCTCAAAAGTATGTAAGCTTCATAGATCTATCTATGGTCTCAAGCAAGCTTTAAGGAATTAGAATCATCGCTTCGATGAGGCTATCCATTCTTATGGTTTCATTAAGAACGAGGATGAGCCATATGTTTACAAGAAGGTTAGTGGGAGCCAACTCACTTTCCTGGTCTTGTATGTTAATGACATACTTCTCATTGGGAATGACATCGGTATGATAACTTCTGTGAAAGTATGGATGTCGAAGACCTTCTTAATGAAAGACTTAGGAGAGGCTACCTATATTCTCGAGATTCAAGTCTATAGAGATAGATCGAAGAGAATGATAGGCTTATCTTAAAGTCTTTACTTAGAAAAGGTGTTGAAGAGGTTCAACATGCTTAATTCCAAGAGGGGATTATTACCATTTTGGCATGGTATCCACCTTTCCAAGATGATGTCTCGTAAAACATCTGAGGAAATGGCAGAGATGGCCAAGGTTCCTTATGCTTCAGCTATAGGAAGCCTAATGTATGCTAGTTTATATACTAGGCCAAATATTGCCTATGCTGTTAGTGTAACTAGCAGGTTTCAATCCAACCCAGGCTTGGAGCATTGGGTGGCAGTTAAGGCTATGCTTAAGTACTTAAGAAGGACTAAGGATTTAGTCTTGATTTATGGAGAAGGTGACTTACAGCTTATGGGTTTTACAGATTCTGACTTCCAGTCGGATGTGGATGATAGAAAGTCTATCTTCGGGTTTGTCTTCACCTGTAATGGAGGTGTAATGAGCTGGAAGAGTTCCAAATAAAGTACCACTGCTGATTCCACTATAAAGGCTGAGTAAATAGCCACATCAGATGCTGCTAAGGAAGCTGTTTGGATTCGGAAGTTCATCTCCGAACTAGGTGTTATTCCTTCCATTGAGTCAGCAGTTCCTCTCTTATGCGACAACAATGGAACCATTACTTTGGCAAAGGAACCGAGGTCTCACTAGAAATCCAAACACATCGCTATTATATTATCAGGGAACTTGTTAGAAAGGGCAATATGCTCGTGTAGAAGGTAGCTTAAGCCAACAATGTGGTTGATCCACTCACTAAGGTGCTTACTTAACTACAGTTAGACCACCATCTTGAGAAGATGGGTCTTAGATACTATAGTGAATGGCACTAGTATAAGTGGGAGATTGTTAGTATAGATATGCCCTAGGGCCATTATTGTATGTAGATATTATATATTTATCCCTATGGTAATAAAATATTCATTCAAATTAAGTGTTAAATTTATTTGAATATTTACCCGTAGTATTATATTGAATGAGTTTATTATCAAGAGTTGATAATATGAGTGACAAACTCATTTGGTATATATTATATAAATGTTCATAGTCGTTGGATTAATATATGGGTAGTATTAATCCCACGACTATCACCTTTGTCTATTTTTCTTGATTGGTATGTGATATCGATAGTGGGAGGTAGTGAGTCTCATGCTACTTGATATGAGATATCAGAATAGACATATGGATACTCATGTGATGGGTGGATCAAACAATGATGTAAGATTTGTGATTGCATGGATATTCACTTTAGTCAATAATCACAATCTTGGACATAATGGTGCATATGGTCTTTTGACATGAGGATTCAAATATACACAAGAGTTCTTCCTTTTTCTTCTTCAAGTATAGAGAATTAAAATATAAACAAGAGTTGTGTGCTTTCAAGTTAAGGCCATTAATGTACAAGAGTTGTACAAAACCAAGTCCATCATCCATTGGAGGTTGTATCCTTGTTCCATACATTCAAGCTTGGAGTGGCTCTAACAAGATCTTGGGTCAAAAATAAGAGAGGCTTATGGGTAGAGCTTCACCATCCTTGAAGATCATCCTTATGCAACTTATGTGTTTCAAGCCAAAGGCTTCACATTTAGGGAGCTAGGATCTTGTGGATCAACATTAACCAAAGCTTGTCAAGCATGCTGCCAACTTGAAGTTTTGTAAGTGTTACCAAACCCTTAGTTACTAGGTCTTGTATTATGAATGCATGACTTGGTTGTTTATTGATGTATTATGTTGTCCTAGA
>CATIWO010485142.1:0-32463 GCA_949673435.1 Macaranga tanarius
CTAAATTAACTAAAAACTAACTAATAATGCAATTACTAAGCCTAAGATGCAATAAAATAGAGTGCTTAAAACAAGTGTTTTTCACACTCATCAGAGTGCATATGTTAAACAATATGTAACAACACTAAAAAATAAAAAAAATATTGAGAAAAAAATAAAATGTTAAGAGTATTTTAAAAATAGAAAAAATCTTGAGTATAAAAAAATATTGAGCAAAAAAAATATTAATTAAAAACAGTACATTAAAAATAGAAAAAAAAATATTGAGAAAAAATGAAGAAAGTAGTAAAAAAAAATTTTTTGATTCAAAAAAAAAAAAAAAGAAGGACCAAACAGCTTTTAGAAGAGTCAAACAGTTTCTAGAAGAGTCATGATCTAGATTTGAAAAAAAAAACTTAAAACTATTTTTGAAAATACTTTTGGTCAATGTGGCTTTTGATATTATGTTTAGTTTTCTAGCTATTTATGAAAAAATCCCAAAAATATATCCTTAAAAAATAATTTCAAACACCTGTCCTTAATATTATAATTAATATTTACATATTATTATATCTTTTACTTAATTATGGTCAAAATTTTCTCAATTATCTAAAATTATTCTACAATGTATTTGTGATTATGTACTTAGGATTAAATAAATTTAGAAGGTTACTTCAAACGTTATAAATATAATAACCAAAGTTTTAGAGTCAATGATACAAATAGATTAAAAATTTTAAAAATATATTTAATATTTAATACTTATATAATTTTAAAGGCATCATCTTATAATTTTTTATAAAAAGTACTGGGATCTACAGAAAATTCAAATTTTAAAAGGAGTAAATTAAATAATTTATTTTGACAAATTTTGAAAATTTCTCACTATGTGCACAAATATAAAAATTAAGGAAACTTAAATTCAGCTGTCTATAAATAAATATAGGTGCATAATGTTAAAAAAATATATAAAAGGCGAAATATATAATTTTCCCAATTAGAATTAAATCTTTTGATAATCACATAAAATATCCTATTATTATTATTATTATTATTATTATTATTATTATTATTATTATTATTATTATACTCTAATTATGTGAATGAAATTAAGAAATTACTAAATTACTAAATTCGATGGGTAAAAAAAATGGCTCTTGTTATAATACAAATATATATATATATGCAAATAAAATCAAGACCGTTAAATTTTTATTTTTTATTTATAATTATTATTTAATCTTATATATCAATACCTATAATATATATTAATAGCTATTATTAAATAAAAATAAATTTAATAATTTAAATTTTATTTATATATATACACATGTGTATATCAAAGAAGGAATATATATATATATATAAATACATTAGTTTTATAGCGGGATAAAATGTTGACTATCCACTATCTGAAGTTATGTTTTATTCATATACTAAAATAGTTGTGTAGCAATTTTATCAAAATTTTGTCTCATATATAACAATAAATCTAAATTAGAGTTTTTAAAATTTGAAAAATCATATATAAAAAATTAATTATGAATAATTATTAAATTTAAAAGCAGAGTAACAAAATTTATGAACAATTCTTAAAATATCATTACTTATGAAACAAATTATGGATAATTATTAAAATTTCATTAAAAGTTTACAAAAAAATATCAAAATTAAAATTAGGGTATGGAAAATGTTAATAAACATGAATATACAGTCCAACATATAACCACCATAACAAGAAATTTATATTTTATTTTTATTTTTTCCCATTATGGCCCATGCTTTTCTTTCCCCTTTTCCCCATTTTCTACCTCTTTTTCTCTTTTGTAACCTTACCAACTACTTTTTTCCCCTAAAAACTTCTTAAGCGAATCCATCAAGGCATCAACCCCTCTTTTTATAAAGCATCTTTTCATAAAAAAAAAAAAAAAGTTGTATTATTCACATCACTTTTTTGACAATATTATTATTCACATCACTTGATATGCTTTTTTTTTTTTTTTTTTTTTCATGCAGAGGAAAAACATATACTTTTGCCATGTGCACTTTTATCTTCTGTTTCCCCCAATAATTGTGTTTTCTACTTCTATTTAGATATATTAAATTTTATATTCTTCCAATAGTTATATTTTTATTTATAAAACTTTTTAGATTTATTGAATTACTAATAAAATATTTACATATTTCAAATAAATTTTATATATTTAAATCTATATTTTTATAAGATTAAAATATTCTCTTTTTCATTTTTATTTTTTAAAATATTCTTTTTTTTTAAAAAAAATTGTTATTCATTTATCATATAATAGTAGTATAAAGTGTATTTTTGACCAATAACATATTATTATGAACTATAAAATTATACCAAATATAATACAATAAAATGTAAACTTCATTTGACATGACTTTTATAAAATATTTATTTAAACTAAATATACTACATCAATAAAATTTTATCTGAAATTGTGTTTAGTTTAATTTCACTAAAAAAAATCTATTTGACTTTCAAATTAACTCTAAATAAAATTCAATTGCAAATGAAATTAAATAGTTTATTTGGTGTATTAAACAAATATTATATTTATATGATAGAAGTATTTTAGAAAAAATAGTAAATGGAACATTTTAGTGTGTGTGCACGCGTGTGTATGTATACACACACATATATATACATATATATATGTGTGTGTGGGGTATATTGATACTAAAAATTATAACTTTTTTAACTTTTGTAAATTTATACCAAATTTTGAAATTGAGCAAAACTAACCAGATTTAACAAATTATTTGCAATTTTAGAACAGTTACAAATTGGTCAAAATAAGAAAAATAAAATATATACGTGACATCTAAGGTGAAGTAGCTAATCTCTATTTTTGTGAGTTCCACATCCATATCATCTAAATTCTAAAAATAATAATTAGTTAGACTGAACCTTAGCAATTTTTTTCAAAATAAAATGGGAATGAAAAATTTTATTTAATTTGTAAAAACTATGTTCATCTCCTTCTTTACCTAGTTTTAAACCTTCATATGAAAGTAGGATTATAAAAATAGATGTTAGCTAAATCACCTCAAATGTTACATATGTATTTTATTTTTTAATTTAAGACCAAATTACAAATGTACTAAAATTGTAAACAATAAGTTAAACTGTACCAAAATTATAAATAATATATCAAAAAGGCATAATTTTGCTAAGTTTTAAAGTTTGGTATAAATATAGAAAAAGTCAAAAAGGTTGTGATTTTTTAGGCCTATATATATATATCTACCCAATTAAATCAATCGATAAACATGTCAAAAATAAACCAGATCTAGAAAATTAAGAGCATAGAAGATTTATATGGTTCGGCTTTTAATTGCCTACATCTATGGAGAGATACCAATTCTTTTATTATATGAGATAAAAGTGCAATGCAATAAATTATAATTACCAATTCTTCACTATATGAGATAAAATCACAATACAACAAATTGTAATTCCCATTGAGTTTATTAAGCTCTAACACATGAGTTTGTATCACTCTCTCATATAAATTAGAAGAATACACACTCCTCTCCACCCCCTTTAGAAAGCCTAAAGGAAAACCTCTTTAAAAACTCTAGAGTAAAATACCATCTCTTAAGAAAATTTAGAGGAAAACCTCTCTAAAAATCCTAGAGAAAATATAAGAAACTCACACAGGTGTTTTTCGAAGCCTCAAGCCCCTTTGGATGTTATCCCCATATCCAAACCTATGTTATTGTCACATCTGAGCCCTTTGATACTCACACAGGTATTTTTCGAAGCCTCAAACCCCTTTGGATATTATCCCCATATCCAACCTATGTTATTGTCACATTTGAGCCCCTTGATATTATTGCCATATCAAGACCTAACTACTACTCAAACCTACAAATCCCAAATTGTTTTGTGTTCCCGTCTTCCCGACTTTCTCCTCCACATACTTTGAATAATTGTAAATCATTGTATTGACTTCCAAAACTTTGCCAATAAGTAAACTAATTTGGGAAGTTTAAAAATTTGACTCCAAAATTAATTCCTTTTTGAAGAAACTAATTTTTCCTATTTTCCTAATCTAAATTCAATTAGAACTCCTCACACATATGGCACTTTATTTTTCTATGTATTTGTTTTTATTGTGCTTGTTTTATAAGATTTATATATAAATGCACTTTAATTTTTTTGGTAGGTTATTATTTTTTAATTTGTTAGGTAAGTTATTAGTATTCAATAGTGCTTTTTAATCTAGTGGTTACATATTTTATCTTTTAAATTAACAATTACATATATATTTGAAATTAATCTAATTTTTATAGGCAAATATAGTAAATGATAGTGCATTATCAGAAGACAATTAATACATTCAAAATCATTTGTAACCAAAGTGAACCAATATTTAGCTAATTATACTATGGCATAATTTTTCTCGCTCTTATTTGTCACTTTATTTGTTTATTATGTGTATTTGGTTTCTATTGTGCTTGTTATATGAGATTTTTGGGTAACTTGTTATTCTTTATTTTTTTTTGGGTAAGTTATTAGTATTCAATGCCTATTTTTAATCCAGTTGTTACATATCTCTCATTTAAATTAATGATTACAATTCTCTATTTGAAATAATATAATTTCTATTGTTGTATATTGAAAAAGTCATAAAGAGGGTGAATAGAGATTTTGATTAGATTAAAAATATGTTGAGAAATTAAAAGGGAATTGAAAAGAGACTGATGATTAAGAATAAATAAAAGGTTAAAGAGAAAGAGACCAAATCTTATAAGGACTTATAGAGGTTTGGACATAACGATACTACATTTTTAACTAATTTATCCCAAAGTTAGGATTTAAAATCACCCCAGTCTTATTACATAAGATTGTTATAAAGTGTTTTAAGACTCATACTTAATTTTTACAACTTGTGTTTTTTTGACTCAACACAAACCACTCTTATAATGTGTTTTTTTTTTATCAAAGGTTCAATACAAACCTAACTTTGATAGATCCTCACTACCACTTTTTAACCCAATAAAGAGTAAAAGAAAGAATATTATTAGCTAGCACACTACAACTCTCGTAAGAGTTGAATTACACTTAAGAACATAAAGAGAAATTGAGTAAATGAAGTTTACAAATCTTTAAATTGCACAATAATTCTTTCAATAAGCTTCCTAACCTCTTAAATGTGTTTTTAAGAGGTATTTGTAGCTAAAGCATTAAAAAGTAGTTATTAGAGATCAAGAATTCATACTCCATTCTTCTCATTCTTCATTAAATATATTCTTCAACTTTTATAGAAATTGGAATGCTCATAATTATAAGGACCATGGTCACTATTATGACATATGAAAATATAGCTGTTATAATTCTGATATAGTTTTCGTGAAGATGCCATGTCACTTATGAGGCATAGTTATGATGGTGAGGGTTACTTGTAAGGAAAGTTAGAGGCTTACTCATGATCATGATCTTTCTTATCACAATCGTGATATTTAGAAGTCCTTTAAGGGATGGCTCATGGCATTTATCATAATCATATTGACTACTCGTGGGGAGTCCCTGAAGGCTTGCTCTCAATCCTATTTTACTTCTCACCATTGTGAGGCTTGCTTTTGAAGGGTATTAAGGTCTTAGTCATGATTGTAAGGGACCTACTCATAATTATGAGTCTTGAAAGCTAGCTCCTTTAAACTTCTATGACTTTGATCAATGCTTCTTAGAATTCATATGAGTGTTGCCTAACTTATAGACATACTTAAATTCACACATTAGCAATTCAAAATTGATTGTTAAAATCAAAATTAAGGTTAATTATACATTAATCATGCAAATAGTTAACAATCTCCCCCATTTTACTTTGACAAAAAATTTTGAATTATAGATAAAAATAACTAAGTGTTTGTGTGTGAAATTGTGTAGATATACTCCCCCTCAACCTATACTTAAGGGTTTTAAAAGCTCTTTATTAATATATGCTTAGGATGAGTATAACCTAATATTAAATAGCAAGCATTTAAAATATTTAATAAGTATTGATTTGCAAATCTAAACTATAAATTTTAATTCAAAATAATATAAATCATATAAATATTTATATAATCAATATTCAAACCAAATAGTCATTTAAAATCATAATCTTCTTCTCCTTTTGGAAAAATGCAAAAAAGGTGAAGCAAACAAAGCACAACAATGATACCATCAAGAAGTATGGGAAATAACAATGCATTAATTAAAAATTAACAGTACAAAATATAAGGATTAAAAGATAAGATTATCATAATGAACTAAAGATAAATGGTCTAAGATATCTAGGATGCAAGAAAATAATAATGAAAACATAATGCAAGCAAACATAAAAAACCTAAAGTGAATGCATGGACTAAGTCCTAAAAGTGAATATCTCCAAAGCTCTTAATCTTAGTGTCCATTGCCACATTGATCTTCATCTCCTCCTTATGCTGCTTGAGGAGGCCAATGATATTGAAGATTTTGATGTTGATAGAGGTAGTGTATATCATATTTAAGATGATTCATCCTTGAATAAAAGTGATCTATTCTTGCAACCATTTTATCAAATCTAGCATTGAAATTAGATTCAACAATAGACATCCTATAAGAATAAATGTAACCCATTATGGCTCATCATCAAAACCTTATGCTTTTGAACTTCTTTTCCCTTTTATGCATTTCCTTTCTGGCATTTAGGGTATTTATTGAGCTTGCTTTTCTTATTCTCCAAATTCACCTACAACTGCTTTAAGTCCAAGTGTACCATCTAGTTTTATATCCATTAGTTATTCATCTTTGAATGCCCATAATTCATTCACCTTATTAAATTACTTTAAATTATTTTTTATGAAGGTATCATCAAAGGAAACATTGAAGTATTTGACAATTTTAGTAACAACCACACCAATCCAAATGCCTCTATGGATACTATTACTCAAAAGCCACAATATCCACTAAAGAAATCTACCCAACTCAAATTTTCTTCATCAACCATGGCATGTAGTAGGTAAAGATCATCAAGGGAGATGGATTCATTGCTAAGATCCTTTGTATTTATGGAATAGGATAGGAATCTTTGAAGGTACCAAAGGGCTTTATAGTTTAAAAAGGAGGCTTTAGTATGGCCATGAATGAAATTTTCAAAATTTAGTTTTTAATGGTTCATCCAAAAAGTATGGTAAGACCAAGTAAATGGTGTTTGGATAGCCCCTCCCCTAGTAAAATTAAAAATTTCATTAAATTCCTAAGAGTTCAAAAAATCTATTTATTCCCCCTAATTTGAATTTCATAATATAAAGAGGATTGGTTGGGTCTACTTTAATGTATCTAAAGATGAAGGTAAAAAGAAATTCAACAACTAAAAAGGGATATGTAGGAAGAATATCAAAAGTAAGATTTAAAAGAGAAATTTATTTAAGTAAGTATTTCACCTCATCAAACATACAAAGTGTTCAAGAATGCTCTTGGACATGTATTTTGAAGCCATAATCGTCCTTAAATTGAAGTGATTAGTCCTTAATTTAATTTCATTGGTGGAGTAGTGAATGATAAGAGTCTTCTTGATTTACTCCTTTGTTGCCTTCTTAGATGATGATGAAGAGATTTGAGATTTCTTTGGAGCCATAATGATAATATTATGATTTTAATGAAGAAGAATAGGAAAATAATATAGGAATATGTTTAAAAATGAAATAAATAATAAGATGTTATTAAGAGAATTGAAGAACAAGATGAGAATGCAATAGATTTTGAAAAGAAGAACATAACATTTTAAAGAGAGAAGAACACTTCACACAAAAGAGAGCAATTTGTGAAGAATGAAGTTTTGATGTGAAAATGCACATCCAAGGGGTTTATATAGAGTTTATGGACTCAATATTCACCCTTGGATCAAGTTTAAATATTTTTTATCTCAAGAAATCAGTTTTCAATAAGGAATTATAACTTTTAAAGTGAAAAAATTTGGTAATCGTTTTTCTTATCTTGTTAAAATGCTCCTTACGATCATAAACATCCTGTTAAGATTGTAAGCAATGCTTGTGATTGCCTCTTCATGATCGTGAGGAGGATCATAATTACACATGCTAACTTTTTAAATATGTGTTATGATCCTTCTGATTTGAAGGTAACAGTCATGATAAAATTTTCATTTGGTCTCTGATCTTTTAAAAATTTACAATTGAGTCCTTCTGAAGGACTAAATTGATATATTTTAAAACTTTGAAAATAGGTTTAATTAAGCTAAAAATCAATTATTTTTTTGGAAATTTTTTTAATCATGTAAATGCTCTAAGTTATCTTAGACACTTGAATATACAAAAAGTCATTGACAAATTAAATAATTTAATTTTATCATTTTATTAATGATTAGTATAAATAATGAATTATGCAACACATTAATCATGATTATTTAGATGCTTGCTCCTAATCATATATCAATCAATTCCAACATATAAAGAACATGTAATTAATCATTTCAAACATGAATCATCTAGCATGCCAAATTATGTCTTAATGAAGTTCATTCGCTTTTCATTTAGAGGTTTAGTAAAAATATATGCTAATTCATTATTTGTATTGAAAAATTCAAGCACAATTTCACCACATTGCACATGATCACGCAAGAAATGATGCCTAATATTTATATGTTTAGTTTTAGAATGTTGAATATGGTTCTTAAAAAGGTTAATAGCACTTGTGTTGTCACATTTAATGGGAATATGATCAACCTCAATGCCACAATCCTATAATTGTTATTTTTACCATAAAACTTATGAGCAATAATAACTAACCACCACGTATGCCACTTTAATGATGGACAAGGTAGCCAAAACTTGCTTTTTCCTAAACCAAGAAACTAAGTATTGTCCTAAAAATTGATAAGTTTTGAAGAGTTTTTTTTGTATCTAATAAGCTACTAGTAAAGTTCACATCCGAATAACTAATCAAGTTAAAAGATGTATCCTTAAGATACCTAACGTAGGAGAAGCTTATAAATAACTATTGAAATTTGTTGATTCGTGCATGAACGTTAAAAATTAATCTTTTATAATCTGTTGAATCTAGGATTTTTAGAATATAGGAATCAAATTCGTTGATTCTAAAAAAATGCCAAAATTTAGAGAGAAAATAGTAGTTATATATTAAAATTAACCAAAAACTGTCTCCAAATCTGAATAAGACCAACATATAGTGTTCACCAAATATAACCCTAAAAAAGAAAGGCCCAATCAAACCCCAATAAAAGCTATAAAGAAATGATCCAATAAAATACAAAAAAATTTAAACATAAAATGAACACAAAACTTCAAAGCCTCCAAAACAACTTCAAACTATTAAATTTGGGCTTGAAAATTGGCTGTGATGTGTAAATCTCATCGTACTTATAGATCTCTGAAAATTAACACTATAACTTATCCAGAGTCAAAAGTTATGACTTTTTAAAACACCATTGTGCAACCTCGCACTTTTACTATCTAACTGCTTCATAAACTCTAAAACTAGTTAGTACGCACCAATACCAAAGTCTTAAATGCAAGGTGCTAATGAGATATTTGAAAATCCTTTTGATGGCACTCAAATGAGATTCTTCAATGCATGATTAAAATCTAGCATACAAGTAAGTAGTATACGTAATATCGAATCCACTAGCTGTTAAATACAGTAGGAATCCGATCATACCTCTATAGCTCTTTTCCTCAATTGGCTTTCCACTCTTATCCATTGAGAGCTTTAGTTGTCATGCTTATGGGAGTTTTGCTAGCCTTGGTTCCCTCCATTCCAAACTTCTTAAGGATCTCTCGAGTGTACTTAGCTTAATTGATGAAGATCCCATCCTTATACTGCTTGAATCGAAGTTCAAAGAAGAATTTGAGCTCACCCATCATACTCATCTCAAATTCTCCTTGTATCAATTTAGAAGAATTATCACACAAGTAATGGTTAGTAGCACCAAATATTATATCATCCATATATATTTGTATAACTAACAAGTCATTATTGGATCTTTTAGTAAATAGAGTTGTGTCAACCCTTCCTTTTGAGAAACCTTTCTCTAAATGAAAGTTGCTTAACCTATCATAACAAGCTCTAGGAGCTTGTTTCAATCTATATAATGCTTTATGTAATTCTAAAAACATGATTTGGAAACTTATAATTTTAAAACCTAAAGGTTGTTCAATATAAACCTCCTCTTAAATGTAACCACTCAAGAATGCAATTTTCACATCCATTTGAAATAATTTGAAATTCATGTAAGATGCGAATGTAAGTAATATTCTAATAGCCTCTAACCTTGCAACTGGAGTAAATTTTTTGTTATAATTAGTTTCTTCCTCTTAATTATAACATTTGGCCACGAATCTAGCCTTATTCCTAGTAATGACACCTTATTCATTTAATTTATTTGTAAAAACCTATTTGGTGCTAATAATGGTATGGTTCTTAGGTTGTAGAACTAGTTTTGAACCTTATTTCATCTGAAAATGATTGAGCTCCTCTTGCATCCAATATTCATCCTCCAAAGACTTATTAGTAGACTTTGACTCAATTTGAGATATAAAAGCTAGATTCACTTATGGTTAAGAGGAGATCTAGTGGTTACCCTTTTTGATGTGTCACCTATAATGAGCTCTTTTGGGTGGTCCTTCTGGTAGTTCCACTCCTTTGGTAGCTCCACCATTATTATTTGATGTGCTTCTTCACATTCTTTATTACTAGGTTCCTCCACATCCAAGGGCTTAGTAACCTTCTTCTCTTGAATGTTTATCTTCATAAAGTCACCTATAATATCATTAACACAAACAAAATCCTTTCTCAGATTAAGTAAGTTAGACTCATTAAATATTATATGCATAGACTTTTATACCACTAGAGTTATTTTGTTAGATACTCTATAAGTTTTGCTAGTGGTGGAATAGCATAAAAATATATCTTCATCAACTTTTGAATCAAATTTTTCAAGATTGTCCTTGGTATTTAATATGAAGTATTTGCACCCAAATACTTTAAGATGTGAAATCTTATATATTCTAATTGTTCCATGTCTTACAAAAAGTTTTATTTAAAATAGCTCTTTTAAAAACGTAATTTGAAATATAACAAGTTATGTTAATGGCTTCTACCCAAAAGTATAATAATAGATTATACTCATGGAGTATTGTTATAGTCATTCCACCAAAGTTCTATTCTTTCTCTCAACTTCACCATTTTGTTAAGATGTTCTAGGTGAAGAATAGTTCATTTTCATCACAAAAAGAGTTAAAACTTTCATTTCTCAAATTTTGTTCCATGATCACTCCTAATGCTAGTGATACAAAAACCTTTTTCCTTTTTAAAGACTTTTTGCATAATTTTTAAAAGAACTAAAAGCATCATTCTTATGAGCTAAAAAACACATCCAAGTAATTTTAGAGCAATTATCCACTAGGACAAATGCATAGTGCATTCCACTTAGACTATAAACCCTTGTAGGGGCAAATAAATTTATGTGCATCAACTTTAATGATCTAGAGATGGACACTCTTTTTTTTTAAAGCTTGAATGATCATTTTGCTTACTTTTCCATTTGACAAGCATTGAATATCTTGTATTGTTGAACTTGAGTTTGGGTAACACATCCACAAGTTCCCTTTTGTAAAGTTCATCAAGTAATTCAAAATTAGCATGTCTTAACCTTTTATGCCAACTTCATGTGTCATAAAAATAGACATTAAACACTTTAATTCTGCATTATTTACCTTATTTAGATCAATAACATAGATATTATCTACTCTTTCATTACTAGAAATTACTTTGTCATCATCAAGTCTTCTAATAAAGCAATTATTAGGATAAAAGGTTATTTTATTTCCCATGTCATATAGTTGACTAATATTATATAATTTATGCTTAAAACCATCAACAATCAACACATGATGAATGAAAAGAGATTTCAAGTTAAATATTTTACCAATTTCCATAATCTTGCCTTTAATATTGTCTTCAGAGGTCACACTTCCTCCATCTTTTGCTTTCACTGAGGTAAATTAGTCTTCATCACCCGTCATTTGCCTTAAACTTCCACTATCCAAGTACCATTAACTTTTTCTCTTAGTGGACTTCAAGAATACCAATGCAACATAAAATCAAGCAATCTTTTAAATCTAAACCTTTAACGATCTAGGTTGGGTTAGTCTCAAAATAATTCAATAGTAATATGTGTAGATGCAATATTTTACAATATCATATATTGCTAGTATGGCCTAAATTCATATGACAAAAGCACATGACCTTAGCAAATCTATTAGGCCTACCAACTTTAGTAGCATTAGCATAATTATAATGGTTGGTGACCCTTTTAAGCATATATGGTCTAGCATGAACATATGAAGAGTAAGAACAATTATGCATGGATTTATGAGGCCTAAAGTGATTAGGTGTGCACTTTTTTGTGTACATGTAGGCATGATTATGTTGAGGTTTTTTGGCTTGAGCATTAAACCCATTAGCTTTATGTGGATTAACATTGGAAGCCTTAATTGATGTTGGCTCTATACATATACTTGAGTCTTAGTGCTCTCATTAAGGATGAGGGATGATACAAGATTAGCTTTCATAAATTTAGTGGGACTTGATGATAATGATGTAGCTCTACTAGACTATCGAAGTTTATATTTCACACTAGTATGTCTTTGACTATCTAAAAAATTATGAAGCTTTTCTTTCCCCTTTTAAAATTTGGATAAAGTACTATTGTGCTCTAAAATTTCCTTTGAAAGCAATTCATTTTCTTTCTTAGAGTTTTTAAATTCATTTTTCAAAGAAATAAAGGCTTTTAAATTAAGAGTTAATTGCTCATTGGAAGAATTAATTTTGGAAAATTGTTCTTTCAATTCTTCAAAATCCTTTGTTAATTTTGAAAGCTCTTTTTTATAAATCATTTTCGCCGAAAAGTAAATTTTTTCATTTTAAAGCAAGTTGCTCAAGATAGAGCTCTCATCATCATCAAGATTATCACCATAACAATCATCATCACCAATATCATCATAAGAAGATTCAGATGTAGAACGTACCTCTTTATCCTCTTGAACCATGAAGCATAGTGTAACATCTGTGTCCTTGGAAGACATTTTTATGTTATTAAATGATAATTAAGAATTTGATTTTCTTATATTAAATTGATGTTGTTAGGAGTTAAATTATTATTATTTTTGTGAGAAATAATTATAATATAATTAAGAAATAAAATTGGAATTGTGGATTTAATTGAAAGGACATAAAGGTTTAAGTGAAAAGAGGTAAAGTTAAGGACTTAGTGATGAAGAGTGAGTAGATGAAGGACCACAATGGAAAGAAGGAGTAGAGTGGTTGGTTTCTACAGAAAAAAAGAAAAGAAAAGGGAAGAAGAAAAGGAAGAAGGAAGAGGAAGAAGAAGGATAAGAGAAGAGAGGAAGGAAAGCCACGAAGCACTGTAGCTAGGGTTTTTAGACAACAAAGATTTCTGAATTTTGGTCATCAAAACAAGTGAGTGGCCTTATTTTATGATTTCTATTTAAATTTTTATTGGAAAAATTTTTATTATAAATTTTGAATTTTGGGTGAAATACATCTAGATCTAGAATGCATTTTGTGGCTTTTAGGGTGCTTGATAGTGTAGGAATGTATTGTAGTTGGCATATATTGATATTTAGTCCAAATATTTTGTATTTTGAATGAATGTTTGGAGAAAATTCTACAACTGTCAAGTTTTAGATGGTAATCAGGTGATGCCTGTTTGATGAGGTGGCGCTTGATCACCAATGAGGTGATGCCTCAGCAAAGGCAATGCCTCATCACTAAGGCGGCACCTCTACAATGAGGCAATGCCTCAGTGGGCACTGGGCAACACATGATTGCAAAGGAGGCACCTCTGTAGCTCACCTCTGCACTGTTTATGACTGAAAAGTTAAATTTTAGATCGAGAAATCAAACCAAAAACACTAGAAATCATATATGAACTTTAAAAACAAAGAAAATCACTTTAAATGAAGAATGAAACAAAATTTAGAATTAAATAATGTGAATTTTACCAAAACATAAGGTACTTATTACTAATTAGTAAGTCTCAGATAAAAAGACGAAATTTATTGAACTATTTGGAAGTAAATTAAGATTCTATAAATCCTAATGAGACAGATAATACTAAGATAAAGTTAACTATTAAAATTCAAACTGAAAATGGAAATGTAAATAGTATGCTATATATATATATATAAGAATATGTGCTGATTTAATTGAGACTGAGTTGGCCACTCAAATTATAACTGTCTTTGGGACAACGCAGGGATTCAGAAATGCCTTTGGGGTGAATTCTTATGGTTGAAAGTATGCATACGAAATTATTATGATCAATGTTATAAAAGGGTCAGTGTGAACCATGAGAAAGCTGAGTTGAGACACTGAGTGTTGTGAGGATTGAATTACATTATATTGATATTCTTGAGAGATATTGTATTATAGTGAGGTTGTATATTATGCAATGAAACAAGTAAATAAATATAAAAGATGTGTAGAGAAAATGAGTTATTAACTTTATGAAAGTATAATATACAACTCTGAGAAACTGATAATAAATCCTCATAAATATGAATTTGGAAACTTTAAATCTTAAGAATTTTAACATACAAATGATATGAATTTCTTCAATGAATAAAGCATAATACATAAAGAAATATTTTGTACATTAATATGAGATGAGATGGTAGTTATAGTTTACCTGAAAAGAATGATTTCCTTGAACTATATTATTGCTTAGTTGTTTATCTCTTTAAATGTTTTAAGAATATTCCTTCTTATTGGTTTTAAGCCTGTATTATATATTAAATAATCTCATATTATCTACAAAAATGATTTATTGTACTGTTGTATTATACATGTTTAATTACTTGCTCACTGGGTAATTTCCTATGAAATTATTCGCCACTGTATTTTTAAAAATGATTTTTTAGCTTAGGGTAGTTATTCAGTTATACTAGAAGACCATGGCTATTCAATGGGCAACTATGGTTTATAAGGTCACAAAAGCAGAGACACTAGTTAGATACATAGTTTATTATGATCTGAATGCTGAGCTTGTTTTTAGAGTGATGGTGCAGCCCATTGGAGCTGAGGTCTGCTTGTCAGCCATACGGGAGGAGCATCTCGACCGCATATGCACCACCTTCTGTGTCTTCTATGCCACATCAATTGACATCTAGGTCACCCTCACATGGGTGTGATGCAGTGATAGCTACCTGCATCTTTTTAGCTTTTTGCTGGAGGCCATTATACACCCTTTGTGCTTTCATTGAGAGATTCTTTTTGAGCCTATAGGATAGTGAGGTTGAGAGGGTATGGCCTAGGGATGGAGTTGTTATGTTTTCACCATAATGGATAATGGACTTTGAAATTGTACAACAATGGCTTTAACTTGAAAGAACATAACTCTTGTGTAAATATGAATTCTCTACACTTAAAAAAGAAGAAGGAAGAAGAGACTCTCAATCCTTTTCTCTCTTTTGTAAGAATATTAAATTTGCTCTCAAATGTGCAATAGCCTTAGTTAGCTTAGTTGTCTCTACACCCTTCACTAACTATCAACAAAAACTAATTTGATAATAGTTTGATAATGGCTTGAGTATCTCATACTCAAGCCATATGTATAGCTATAGCTTGAGTGTCTCACACTCAAGCCATATGCATTGCTATATATTGAGTGTCTCACACTCAATCTATATGCATGGCTTTGCTTTTCAATTGAGTGGGTTGTGTTTGGTTACTTGGATAACCTTAGCCTTGATATCATTAACACTTAATGGATATGGGCTAAGGTTATAGGAGTATGGGCTTCTCTACACTTAGAGAAGGCCCACTCCGTACCAAACTAGACAACTTATAGGCTTATTTAAACTCTTTAAATAAAGCCACATCCTAAGTCCATTTCAAGTCCATTTTTATCAATATATATGGTCCATCTTATGGCCCATCTTTATCAATATATATGGTCCATCTCATGGCCCATCTTTGAATGTATTTGGAGGCAAATATTAATCTAGTCCTTGAACTTAATATCACATATTAAAACAAGTCCAAATTAATATTTATTTAATTGTAATTAAGTCCCAATCTTTTAATTTAGATTTTGGGATATGCTAGATCCCTGCATACGCATAAATCCAATTCAATTAATTTAATTGATTAAGTAAACTCTTTAATTAATAATTAAAGTAATATTAATCTCCACAAGTGCAACTCTTGTGTGTGTGACTTACTAGATTCAAGTCTAAATGGTAATGGGAAATAATATTAACACTTAATATTATAATAACACCTTTCCATATAAATGTGAAAATCCCAATTAATCACATTTAGTTCCCATAAGTCGTGAGTGACTCCTAACATAGATATCACGACTACCTAATTAGAAATGAATACTTTCTATAGATCCACAAGAACCATAGAATAAAAATGACCGTACACTAAATTTTCTTTCATTATAAGATCCTGATATTGGCTAGAGTCATGGTTTAGTCAAACTCTAATTGCCTCGATCATATGACCTCATCTTAAGTTCAATTCTCGATAAAATATGACTTCTACTAGAAACTCTTTCTAGCACTAAAACTCTTTTCGAGCTAGTCGAGTTTGACCTGGCCAGGTACTTATTCATCAAGAATAACTTAGATAGTATAGGATCTTATCCCAGTTCACTTCAGGTAATAAATTCCATCTTGGTCGATCACTCATCCCTATATATAACCAACTAGAGCCACCACACGCCATATACCCATGCGTGGCTAGCATAAGTATGTAAGCGGTAACAAACTCTAACCAACCATATGTGGATGACTGTGTCACCTCAGGTCAAAGGACCATATGCACCATTATGTCCAAGATTGTGATTGTTGACAAAAGTGAATTTTTATATAATCACAAATCTTACGTCACATATTCGATCCACCCATCACATGAGTATCCATGTGTCTATTCTGATATTTCATATCAAATAGTATGAGACTCATTACCTCCCACTATCGATATCACATACCGATCAAGGAAAATAGACAGAGGTAATAGTCTAGGGATTAATACTACCCATATATGAATCCAACGACTATTAATATTTATAGCATATGTACCAAATGAGTTTGTCACTCATATTATCAACTCTTGATAATAAACTCATTCAACATAATTCTAAGAGTAAATATTCAAATAAACTTAACACTTAATTTAAATGAATATTTTATTATCATTGGGATAAATATACAATGTCTACATACAAGAATGTCCCTAGGGCACAACTACACTAACATATTACAAAATATAAAATTGAGGTCATTCTCCTTCGAAAACTCAAATAAAATTACTAATGATACCTGAAAAAAATAATAAAAGGGTAATAAGACTAATAATATTATTGACCTCATTAATTTGAAATAATATCAATAAGATTACTTACGAAAAATAATAATTAATATGTTATTAAATATAATAATAGCAATGTATTTTAATTAATAAAAATGGCCTAACTTTTTTTATTTGTTGTTTATAAGGTCACTACCAAATTTAATCAAAACGACATAGTTTTGGGCAAAATTACGCCATCTTTGTTATCTATAATATATTTTTATATATATTTATTTGTACCCAAATATAAATATTTAGCCCATTGTTAAAACTAGGGCCCAATGAGCCCATGTCATAAAAGCCCAACTCAAGTACAGTTGCTTGGTGAAGAATTTACTATATTGGCTTAAGAGGAAAGGAAGAAAATTCTAGAAGGGACTAGAGGTAACCAGTTGGACAAAAGAGTAGCCAGAGGAAATGCAAGGGATGCAAGCAAAAGTTAATAGAGGTAATTAGTGCCACATTGAAGGAAGGAAGCTTCTGGAGGGAACTGGAAGACAACTGATGAGAACTAGAGGAAATCCAAGAGATGCAGGTTACATAAGTTATTGACGGAAATTATGGCTGCATTTAGGAGGAAACTTGCTTCTGCACCAAGTACCTGAGCTATAAAGGGTGAACGCAAGAACATAAAAAAAATCAAGAACAACCAATCCAATAAACAATCAACAATCATCAATACTCAACCAATCTAAATTTTAGCAATTTCTCAATAGCCATTTCCTCTAGCTTTTAGCTTTTTACACTTTCATTTTAGCAATTTTGTACTTACTGCTTTTGAATACAAATTTCAATTTATCATTACCTTCAGCTTATTTACCATTACCTTTAGTGAATTTATCATTACCTCCAGCTTTTTCTCATTACCTCCAGCGTATTTTCATTACCTCCAGCGTATTTTCATTACCTCCAGCTTATTTACCATTACCTCCAGCAAAATACTTTACTGTTTATCATTAGTCATAATTTTCAAATCCCTTGAAACTCAAATAAATTGTGGTAAAGGCATTTGGAAATCCACAATTGTCTGAAAGAAGTCAGTCATTACAAATTTGGGAAATTAATCTTCCCTAGCATGCTCACAAAACTCAAATTAGTTAAAAATTGCACCAACAATCTTTTAGCACGCTCGGTGGGACACATTCCAATGGAGTGTTCAACTTTGAAAATGGAGAAATCTTTTTGGTTGGTAATCTGACCAATACGCCTGTAAAAACAGGTGCTCAAATGCAATAAGCTTATGGAGGATGGGTGCCTCAAGATCAAACCTGGACTAGGGCACCATCTTTTGGCTATTCAAGCCAAAATTCGGATACTACTACAACTACGGACATTGATGCCTAAACCATCTTCTTAGATGGAATGAAACAGGTTCAAGATGCAATAGCACAGATGATCAGTGCTGTTCAAAATTTTTTCCGTGCTATTAACCGAAGTTTACAGGAGATAGTAACTTTATTGACTAAAATGATTGAAGTCTGTCTGAAACATCTGAGGCAAGGGAGTCCTAAAATATCTCTAAAGATGATGGTTCAACTCTATGAAGAATCTAGACATTTATCTCATATTAAGCCTAATAATAGAGATCTAGCTCCTGGTGATAATAAGGAAAATTTAAGTCTTTAGCTTGGAATTCATAACCATGAGGGAATTCAGCAAGAAAAAGGCCCGGGGGGCAATATTCATCAAGAGCAGGTACCATTACCCTAAGGTCAAACATCATTTCCCCAAAGCAATTTACAAATTCCTCAAGGCCAACCA
Organism: Macaranga tanarius; assembly: GCA_949673435.1. Lineage (NCBI taxonomy): Eukaryota > Viridiplantae > Streptophyta > Magnoliopsida > Malpighiales > Euphorbiaceae > Macaranga > Macaranga tanarius. The sequence continues at coordinate 19,157 of CATIWO010485142.1, forward strand.
CCAAATCCTCAAAATCAGGTGCAAGGCTCAGGGGCAACATTCTTTCTGATGAAATAGCAATTCTTGATGGCCAAGTGCAGAATCTTGAAGACCAAATGTCATTTCATCAGGACCTCATGCAAATTCCCTAAGTAAAGGATGATTGTGTGCATTCTTCTAAACCCTCAAAGTAGGAAGCAGATTTAAAAGCGAAAAAGGAGGCTCTAGTGGTATTGATCATTCCTATTAATGTGGATGAAAAAGAGAAGGTGGTACAACCTTCCAATATAAATTCTAACAGGTTCATGAGTTACTGGAGACCAGTTCCTCACAGGAGGTTCTCAGCACTATAGGAAAAGCATCCTATATTTGCTATATTAAGAGATAACTATAAACCTAAACGTAGGAGGGATGGCAAGAGGCTACCACCAAAATTCAATAAGAAGCAACCAAAATTTGTAGTGTCGTCATCAGTTCCACCAAACAAACAGTGGCCTAGGGTAGAGCATCAAAAATTTTCTCAAAGGAGACAAAATGAGCAGGAGGTTCAACTTAAGGTTAAAACCAAATTCAAGCTAAAGAAAATGATTCAGGAGGCTGAGGAAAATTCTACTAAAATTTTGAACACTCGGGGGGCAAAAGGCATAATAGGTTCAGAGATTAATTATATTGCAGGGGACTATAGTGCTGAAATATTTCCTACTGTGTGGGAAATGAAAAGAAAATAAAAAAAAAGAATAAATGGCCTCAGGCCAGGAGTTTGCCACTTAGTGCATAAAGCGGCAAAATTTTACTTTTTGGGTGTGAAAGTTGGCTTGATAGCCACTGTAAATAAATAAATTTTGGTTTTGCTAAATTTTAGCATTTTATTATTTATTTGTTTTAAGATTGTTAGTTTGCAAGTGAACAGTAATTTTATAAAATTTTGGCAGCACTTCTGCTGAAAATTGGCTGTTTGGAGAGTGTAAATGAATGGCTATGGTGTGATGTGTGCTGTGGACAATGACAACTTATAGGAAATACCCAAATAGAGCTGAATGAAGTAAATATGCCCTGTGGTAATCATGCTATAATCATTGTCCATGAAAGGATGGTAATCAATAAGTATATGTCCAAAAAGCATCAATATAAAATATACAGTACTATAGCAAATCACAAGGCATCACAAAAAGTATCAATATCTATGAATAGATGGAAATGGATCATAGGGAATCAAAGTCAAAGTCCCTGAGGTTCTCCCAAACATCTAGGTATTTCTGCCTAGTAATCATATAGTCTCTTCTGATTCAGCCATAGACTGCATCCTTCTTGCTTTTTAGATCTCGTGATAGATTAAGCTTGCTTGGTTGCATCTTGGTACTTGGAAGTTAATTTTTTGTTTTTGCAGAGAAATCTTTCTAGGCTTTTAAAGTTGCTAATTTGGCCTCCTGTGCTTCAATGTCATTGGTTACTTGAATTCCAACAGCTTTTTCCTCTGCTTCTTCTTTTTTGATCTACTTCATCTTGAGCTGCTTAGTAAAGAATGTGTCTTTCTCCTGGTAAAAAAAATTGAAATGGCTTGAGGCTATCAAATGAGCTGCACTAGACTCCTCCAGCTGACTTGGAATGCTGCTCCAAAGTGATTTGAGCTGAAAGTACTGTGGATTTTTTAGTCTTCTAGAGGGTACCCATCTCTAAGCTAAGGATAGTTCTCAATGAATCCTTAGCCTTGAACCATCATCTGGAGTCGAAGAAGCTATAGGGGCACCTTCGAAGGAATCTCCAGGTAGCCATGATCCACTATAATCTCTATGTCATCAATGGAGGACCAAGAATCAACCTCCTGTAATAAGCAAGTGTAAGCTCAGGGTATAAAAATGTACAAGTAAAAAAAGGGAGAAATAGAAGTACATACTTGAGGAGTAGCACAAGGAGTCAAATCAGAGGACGAGGTAATTGAGCTCGAGCAGGAGGTAATGGATCTGACACAAGGGGTAATGTTGAGGTAGAAGCAGGGGGTAATCTGGAGAATTTGGAGAAGAATCAACATAAGGGGTTCTCCTTGCTAGTCTCAACTGTTAGCAATCAAATAAGAATGCTAGAAATCAAAATAAAGCTGACATAAAGAGGGAAATAAAGAGAAAGTATGTTTGAACCTGATATTTCCTCATCGCTGGAGCAGGAGTGACTGTTTTCTTTTTCTTAAATGCTGGGGTAATCAAAGATTTGATGGCAGTAATAAGCTAAAAATGTGATATTTGGCTTATATCTTTGATGGACTAGTAATAATTTAGTGAAATGAAACTCAAATAGGCCATTTCCCCAAGGTCCAAAGTATTACACCCATGCACTTAGCTAGAATGGTGCGAAAAAGTAAAATTGATTTAAACTAGCAGAATTTGCTAGGGGAAGTGTGGAGGTAATGAGCTAGAACAATATAAAAAAGTTGTTTCACCAAATTTCCTCAAGGAAATTCTTGGAGAAAAGGCACATAATTGAACACAGGGTCCAAAAAAGTGCGAGAAATGCAAAATAATAAATCAGATAATATTCGCTGGAGGAAGTGTGCAGGTAATGGGCTAAAATTGCCTTGTGGATGAGAGGATGCTGAAAAGTGCTTATTACCCCCAGGGTTTTATGAAATTAAGGCACATATTTGGTAAAATAATTCTAAATAATTAATGAAAAATAATTTCATAGGGGGTAATGAAGGGATTGATGCTTATACAGGAGTGATAATAAATAACAAATTCTCAAAAGCTATTTCTTGGAGGAAATTACAGGAAATTGGCTTTAGAAATTGTTTGCTGTAAATTTTTGGCTAAGATTAAAGGATTTTATTAAATTACTTTCCTTTAATTAAACTAAAAATATTTAAAATAATTATTGTGACGATTAGTTGCTAAAATAATTAAATTTATAGCTCAATTGTAAAAAATTATACCAGTTGAATCCTGGATGCAATGGAAATTAATTTTGCATAATATAGCAAAGTGCAAATTTCACCGAAATTCATGATGAAAATTGGGTAGCATTTTCCCTATATTTTTAACATACAGTTTTTGTAAATTAATTGCAATGAACCTTCAAAAAAACCGTTGCATCCACATTTCATCCACAACACAAAATACAGTAGTTCTACTACAATTTCATTACAACGTACAAAGAAGTTACAGAAGAAGTGAGAAATAAAATTACTTGTACGTTTTCTCCATCAGTAGATTTTGAGTGAGGATTTTAATTTGTAAAATGCACTAGAGGAAGTTGAAAATGTAGCAAAACCCAACCGGAATGAACAAAAACTAGAAGCAGGGTCAGAATCAGTTCGGTCAGTTTCGGTTCTCTCAGTCCTGGCCTAGTTAGGTTCGGTTCAGACAACAGCAAACCAATCTCTCCTATTGTTGGAAACGCCGGTTGAGGAAGGAGAAGCAATAGCCTGATGGTCTTCTCTAGCACCTGCGACGTCGAGTTGCGAGGAAGAAGCAACAGTGGTGGCGCGAGGCGGTCCGGTCGCGCACAGGAGGAGTTGTTCACAAGGAGTGGCAGCGTGAAGCGCAACAGTGTCGCTGCTCTTCCCAGCAGCATCACGACATTCAGAAGCGGCGGTAGCAGTGGAGGAAGAGGAAGAAGAAGAAGAAGTGGCCGAAGGAAGAGAAAGGGCAGCGGTGGTGGCTGGCGGGAGCAAGGAAGAAGAAGGAGAAAAAAAGAGAAGAAGAGAAGAGAAGAGAAGAGAAGAAAAATAAATAAATAAATAAGGTTTTAAATTTTGAAAGAAAGATGAATTTTATAGAGAATTGAAAATAGAAGGAAGGATTTTGTGGTTTTAGGTCGTGATTACTAAATTTAAAATTTTCTTAGGAAATGTACCAGTGAAGAACAGAAAGAAAATTTATTTCCCCAGGATTAGAGTTCTGATTGCAGGGGGGAAATCTGATTGGTTTTAAGTTAATTTGAAGGAAAAGCAGAAGGTAACTGGGCTGACTCTCTATATCCATTTAAATTAACATTGGGTTTGACCCAAGTTAATTATATGCGGGTGGCATTGTTTGTACCTAAATATAAATTTTTAGCCCATTGTTAAAATTAAGGCCTAATGAGCCTATGTCATAAAAGCCCAGCTCAAGTACAGTTGCTTAGTAAAGAATTTGCTGTGTTGGCTTAAGAGGAAAGGAAGAAAATTTTAGAAGGGACTAGAGGTAATCACTTGGACTAAAGAGTAGCTAGAGGAAACACAAAGGACGTAAGCAAAAGTTAATGGAGGTAATTAGTGCCACATTGAAGGAAGGAAGCTTCTGGAGGGAACTGAAAGACAATTGATGAGAGTTGGAGCAAATCCAAGAGATGCAGGTTACAGGAGTTATTAAAGGAAATTATAGCTGCATTCAAGAGGAAATTTGCTTCTGCACCAAGTACCTGAGCTATAAAGGGAGAACGCAAGAACACACAAAAAATCAACAACAACCAATCCAATCAACAATCATCAATACTCAACAAATCCAAATTTTAGCAATTTTTCAATGGCCATTTCCTTTAGCTTCTAGCTTTTTACGCTTTCATTTTAGCAATTTTGTACTTACTACTTTTGAATGCAAATTTCAATTTATCATTACCTTCAGCTTATTTACCGTTACCTTTAGCGAATTTATCATTATCTCCAACTTATTCTCATTACCTCCAGCGTATTTTTATTACCTCCAGCTTATTTACCATTACCTTTAGCAAATTTATCATTACCTCTAGCAATATACTTTACTATTTATCATTAGTCATAATTTTCAAATCCCTTGGAACTCAAATAAATTGTGGTAAAGGTATTTGGGAATCCGCAATTTTCGGAAAAAAGTCAATCATTACAAATTTAGGAAATTAATCTTCCCTATCACGCTCACAAAACTGGAATTAGCTAAAAATTGCACCAACAATATTAATATAAAATAAAATAATAATTATAATAATATCATTTAACTCGTTAATTTGATACTGATAATAAATTTCTTATTTTTCATATTTTAAGTTTAAATTATGTTGTAATAGATATTCCACATTCTTATTTGTTAATTGAATTATTTGAAACTTTGTAATGTGAGTTTTATTATTTTTATATTTAAGGTCAATTTGTAATATAATAAATATTTGAATAATAATTATAATAATAGTAGTAGTAGTGTTAATAATTTATTTATTATATCTTAAACACAAAACATTTTAATTTTGATTATATATTATCATACATCTGTTACTTAATACACATTACTTGATAATATAACAAAGTATGTATGTATGTATATATATATATATATATATATATATATATTTGGTTTTCGGTTCGGTTCTCGGTTCGATTTTTTAAAAATATACAACACCATACTAAATTAGTTAAACAATTTGGTTCGGTACAGGTCGGGGTTAAAATTATTCGGTTCAGTTCGGTATGATTTTTATATCTTTCAATTTGAAACTTCGATTCAGTTCGACATTTTTTCCGTCCCATGCTCAGTCCTAATTAAAATTGTGTGCTTAGTTAGTGTGAAATTTGTAAGTGCTGGATATATATATATATATGTTAATTTATGTTAAGAATTGAGGTTGAGGTAATATGTTGAAATAACATTTTTGTAAGAATCAATATGAATGTTTTATAAGTATTCAACCCGCAAAAAAAAAAAAAGGAATGGAAATGAGGATAAAGAGTGAATAACAAAGTGAAAGTTAATATCCTTTATTGAGTAATAGAATGGAGTTTCCAGTATGAAATGAATTCTAAATAAGAATATTGAGCACAAGTTTAATGGATTCTATAGCTGATATGGAATATTGAAATCTTGAGAATATTAGTTGATAAATTGATGTTTGGGTCATAAGGATTATTGAAATTATGTGGATGAATTATGATGAAGGTTGAAGTGCTAATAGAAATAATTTATGAGAGTATAAGAGTAAGAGGAATATTTGGAAATTAACAAATTTTTGAGGACTTGATAATTGTGGAGTGGAGGTTTAATTAATCTTATGATTGATAGATATTGTAGACATTAACGAGTCTACCAGAACTTTTATGCTTACTAGTGAATGAGTAATAATAGATGAATTCATGTTTAATGGCAAGGATTATTAAACAAAAACAATTTTGAATTTCAGGAAATGGCACGTTTTAGGGGAGGAAGGTTAGCTAGTCAGGATAGAGGTAGAGGCCGAGGCCGAACTTGAGGTCGAGGTCAAGGTGCTCTAGGAAGAAGAATTGGTATAGTTGATTGGACAAAGAACTCTAATAGGAGTTGGATGCAATCATGAGGAGCTCGAGCAAGTTACGAGTGAGGAAGCTCGAGATCTAGGGTCTCTATGCCAAATTATGAAAATGTACCTAGCAAAGCAGGAAATTGCTATGCTCCACTAGTGCAGGAGGATGTAGAAGATGCCCTAGAACCACCACTGGTATGTATAGACGCTAAAGAATTGGAACACAATATAACAATAATTATGATTGAGAGAGAAAGGTATAGAAAACCAGGAGATATTATTGAACATGCTAAAAAATGTGAGGTGTATGATTTTCACAGTGCCATTGATCCTTGCCAAGCCAATAAATGGATAAAGACTGTAGAGAAAGCCTTTAATACATTGCAGCCAAGTGATGAGGAGAAGATAAGTAATGTATATGACTTAATGTTCGATAAAGCAGACGAGTGGCTAACTAGAGTTAATAACCTATTTAGTGAACCTTTGACTTGGAAAGTTTTTAGAGAAGAGTTTATTAGGGAATATATGATAGAAAAATTTAGAAAGGAGCAAATGGCATCATTCATTAGATTGGTGCAAAGATCAATGACTATTCGAGAATATATTAACAAATTTAAAGATCTATATAGATGTGCAAAGGATGTTTATCCTACATAGGAGATGAAGAGGGAAACATTTAAGAAAGGATTACATATTATCTTAAGGTGCAACCAAAATTTATATATCGGTACATTTAGAGGTTGGGTGAAAAAGGCTATAGAGCAAGAAAAATTAGAATAAAAGTTGGAACAAACTATGAGGGCTAGAGCTAATCAATCAGAAATATATAGACACTTTGAAAAAGAAATAGAAAATGAAAAACCCTAATAATACCCATATTCTAAAGGAACATATAAAGTTGGGATACTAGTAAACTTCAAGGTAATTCAGTATCTGAGAGTCAGCCGATGGCACCACCTAAGCAATAGTCAATTGCAAACTCTGTCTAGTTATAAAAAAACTACAACAACTTAGTGTAATAGGTGTAAGACGAGCCATATAGGTGATTGTCCTAAGAAAGATGTTAAATGTTTCCAGTGCAATAGGTTGGGCCATTATGCTAGGGAATGCATAGAATCAGTACAAAAGGAAAGATCCGAGCAAGAATTATATAAACTCTAAAATGTAACAACTATTAGTGGTCAAAGTGAAGCTGGTGGAATGTTTAGGGCTTTTGATTAGGGTGTATTTTGTTATGTTTTAGGTAGGGAATTTGTGTTAATTTTATGTTCAATTATGTTAATTTGTATTTAGATAGGATATTTATGCTTAATTTGTGTTTATAGGTTGTTAATCAAGGTTAGATACGGATTAATCAAAGATTAGGAGCAAATGAAGTCAATTTTTAAAGCTATTGTGAACATAGGTAACAACACGACTGTGTATCTGCCCATGTAGGCTTCTGGAAGATTTGTATACATTGAACACGGGTTAGGACACGCCCGTGTATTAAGCCGTGTGATGCACTGCCAATTTTATATACTTGAGACATGGCCGTGTAGGTGCTCGAATATTGAGTAAATGAACGACACAGGCGTGTAGGTAATCTACATGGCCGTGTGTGCGGAAGAGACATGATTAGATTGACTTCTTTAAACCCTAATCTAAAGGGAATTGAAGGCAACTTTGCAGAATAGTCCAAGAGAGTTTGATAATTTTGGTGAGAATGAGCATCTAGCTAGAATGTTTGCAGTAACTGAGCAGCGAGAGGTAACTACCCCTGATGCAAAATAAGGTATAGTTAATCTATAAGGTAGATTCCTTAGCGCATAAGATATTCATAGTGCTATAAGTTTATTTATGTTAATTGTATTTGTGTTTAAACTTAAGAATTGCTATAAAAATTAGTGTTAAGTGAGATATAGAGCAAAGAGATATGTGTAATAAGGATGAAAGAAGAAATAAAATAACAAGAGATTATGCATGTTTGTCAACATAAGTCACGAATATTGAAGTTATTAAAATTGTAATCTTGATGTTTGGAAATTGAGAAAGTTAATTTAGCAATAATCGCTATCTGTAGAAATATATATATTGCTAGTACAAGAATTAAATGAGAAAATTGTAAAATTGAGTAGGAATGTAAATGAGAATAGAATTGCAATTGTAATGATTAGAGGAGAAAAAGGATAAAGATTATAGTAAAGTAATTCTCTTAGTGATAGCATGGCAAGTGTCCATCGAATTTCGAGGATAAAATTCTTATTAGAGGGGAAGAATTGTAACATTCGTGACCTCGAAATGACTAGTTGGTATGATTAAATAATGATATATAATTTTAAATTGGTGGAGAATAAATCAATTTAAAGATTAAATTGATAAGAGGATAAGATTCAATTAAACTAAAAAAAAATTAAGAAAGGACTAAAGAGGAAGGAGTGAGGAGTTTAAGGACTAAAGTAAAAAAAATTAAAATTAATTAGTAAATATATGTTACAGTTTAGAGAAGAAGATTTGCTACAATAACAAGAATTATTAAAAAAATTAAAGTTTGGAGAAGGGAATTTGCTACAATAACACAAATAACAAAAAAAAAGAGAAAAGAAGGAAACATTTAAAGAAGGAATAAAAAGAGAAGAAGAAGAAGAATTTAGGAGCTTTAGCTTGATTGGAAATTAATTGGGTGTAAAGAGAATTGATCAAGAGTGCCTTAAAGTTTAGATTTCTAAAAATTTGTGTGTGAAATCTTCTATATTTCTTCTCTTTTAAATCTTTAAATTTTATTCTTGAAGATTCATGTTTTGGTTTTCTTAATATTTGATCTAGGATAAATAATTTGGTTTTATTAGGTTTGTTATTTGAACTTCTTATTGATTTCTTTACTTGAGAATAATAAATTATTGAAATTAATCAAATACTTGTTCAAGTTGAAGTGTACAAATTATGTTAAGTTTAAGTGAAGAACCTTTAAAAATTTTAGTGATGCAATCATTTGACTTTGGATAAATTTTCCTTTATAATTCCAATCTCTATCTTGGTATTAGAAGTCACCAAATTACTCTCCTTTAAGCTCTGAAATTTAGTTATCATAAATTATATTCTTGATTTCTTAAAATTTAATTAATTATGAATGAATTTCGTTAAGCTTTGGTTTAGAAATTATATATGTAAGTCAAACATGTTAGATCTTTAAGCCAACATTGGGCTTATATGTAAATAATTATGTATTGTAAACTGTCATATAAGTTAAGCCCATATAAAAGTGATCAATTGGGTTTGGATAAATTTGGGCTTTAATGTATCTAAAGGGCGTGGGCCTTTAACGTGTAGAGACTAATGGGTAATTCTATTTTAATGATGGGCTAAAATAGAAATGCCAAAAGATAACAGGATTGCTATCAATATATAGGTGGTCATGGTCCCTAGGTTATACGTATGAATTTATCCTGCTTCTTTCTATATCCCATCAATAGAGAGAATACATAGAGAAAACCTAAAGGCGTTTTCTGAGAAAACGTACTGACCTAGAAGGCCAGCCGCATAAGGATTAAGGATTGAGGATTGCAATATGGATTCAGGTATGCTTCCGCTACAGTGTATTGATTTCGTAATTAGTTTGGCATGAGATTGAGTTCTAGGATTTTAATTAATTTGGAAATTTTCCCAACAAGTGGTATCAGATCCACTCATGTTGAATCATTAGGAAATATCTAATTTTCTATTTGGCGAATTTGGTGTTTGGGTATATATAATTTCATAATTTTGTAAAATTATATATCAATTTTGGTTCAGAAATATATATGATTTCGTTGTCCAATATATACATATGTATACTGTATATATATATTATGCTAAGGTTCTATGGATTTAGTGGCCGTGGGTACAATGGGCGTGCTTTTTTGGTTGGTTAGTAAATTAGTTATTAATGGCACAAAATTGCATTTTTTTTATTTTCTGTGTTGATTTGTGAATATGCGTATATATATATATATTGTTCCTTCAGTAATTGTATTTGTGCATGTATATATATGCATGGATATAATTATTGCATGCAATATTGTTGTATAAATATGTTCCTTTGGCATCTCATGTAATTTTTTTTTGGACTTTTGGATATTTATAAATAAAGGATTTATATTGCAGTTCTGGTTCTCTGTTTTAAATTGCAAACCTGTATATATATAATTTTTGGTTGATTTGGTTCGTTAAAAAAAATTGCAATAATAAAATAAAGGAATTTTTTTTGGGGTGCAATTTTTTGCAATTAAGGTATTTTGGATACAATTTTAAATTCAAGTAAAGGTGTAGTTTTATATATATTTGAAGATAAATTTGTTGAAGCAACATCTCGCCAAAGTGAGCTCTCTTGTGGATATTAATTTATTTTAAAATATAAACAGTTATGTGCATGTAGCTTATGTGAATATTGATTGGCCTAAAGGAAGGTCTGTATTTAACAAAATTACATGTGCATCTGTGGTAATAAACTTGTGACGATTATTCAGTTTTACATGTGAATAATAAATCGGCCTAAAGGAAGATTTGTTATTTGATATGTTGCTTATTGTCAGTGTTTGATTACTACACCAAGATATCACTTACAAGTTAATATCGTTGTCCAAAGACATAATATTAATGAAGTGCCCGATATCTTGAGATGAGGTTTATCTTTATTTGAATTTATTATTGATTTTGTTTTGGAACTTATGTGAGATTGTTTTGGTTGTTTGTTGTTCTCTGTTCAGTTATAAATATTCCTGCTATTACTGTCAACATCAATTCAGTTCCTATGGTAAATGGCAAAGACTTCAGGTCATGGCAAGGTAACTTTTTGATTGTTCTCGGAGTGATGATGATCTTGAAGAAGGCCATTCCGGAAATATTCAGGGGCACAATGTCTGAAAAGACAACTACAGTTAAATAGTTCCTTACAAAAATTGAAAAGAGGTTTGTCAAAACCGAAAAGGCTGAAATTGATATGCTCTTAACAAAACTAATTTCAATGAGGTATAAAGGCAAAGACAATATCAAAGAGTGCATCACAGAGATGTCTCATCTTACTTCTAAGTTGAAAGCACTTAAGCTAGACCTCTCTGAGGATTTGTCGGTGCATCTGGTTTTGATATCCCTTCCAATATAGTTTAGTTAGTTTAAGGTGAGCTACAATTGTCAGAAAGAGACTTGTTCTCTGAAGGAGCTCATCTCACACTGTGTTCAGGAAGAGAAAATGTTGAAGCAAGATAAGTTAGAATGTACTCACCTAGCTTCTACCACTAAGGATAAGGATAAGGGAACTAAAAGGATAAAGGATAAGGAAGTTTCAAATACAACACCTCAAAACAACCAATAAAGGAAACCTAAGGATTAAGAAAGAACTAGTTGTTTCTTTTCTGGAGCTGAAAGGCATAAAAGGAAGCATTGCACTAAGAAAAGAATGCTTCATAATTTGGTCTGTTCTAAGGTTAATTTAAGTTCAGTACCAGGACACATATGGTGGATAGATTCTGGTGCAACAACTCACATCAGTGTGTCTATGCAAGGCTGCCTGAGTTGTCAAAAGCAAATGATGTTGAAAGATACATCTATGTAGGCGATGGCAATAAAGTTAAATTTGAAGCAATAGGGAAATTTAGATTATTAATAAAGACCGGAGCTTATTTAGATCTTGATGAAACATTTATTGTGCCGTCTTTTAGATGAAATTTGATTTCTATTTCCACTTTAGACAAATCCGATTATTCTTATCTATTTGGAAATGGAAAATTCAGTTTATTTCATGATTCAAACTAGGTTGGTTCCAGTTCTTTATCAAGTTATGATAATCTTTATTCACTCTATACAGATACCTCATTTAATGAATCCTTGCAATTAAGTACATGAGGTGTAAAGAGAAAATTAACCAATGAGAATTCAGTTGCATTATGTCACAAGAGAGTAGGTCACATATCCAAGCAGAGAATAGACAGACTTATGTCGGATGAAATTCTCAACCCCTTAGACTTTACAGATTTTGACCTTTGTGTCAATTGTATGAAGGGAAAATAGACCAAAAAAGGAGATTGGAAGCCAATAGGACTTCGAACGTCTTAGAACTTATACATACGGATATTCGTGGGCCATTTTCTACAATTGCTTGGAATGATCAACAATATTTTATAACGTTCATAGATGATTTTTCTAGATATAGCTACATATATCTCTATAAAGAAAAGGCACAATCGCTGGATGTGTTCAAAAGTTATAAAGCTAAGGTTGAAAATCAACTCAGTAAAAGGACTAAAAGCATCAGATCTGACCGTGGTGGTGAATACTATGGTAGATATGACGGTTCAGGTGAACAACGTCCAGGACCATTTGCTAAATTCCTAGAGGAATGTGGTATCATCCCACAGTACACTATGTTGGGTTCTCCCACTATGAATGGTATTGTTGAAAGATGCAACAGAACGCTTAAAGACATAGTAAGGAGTATGATTTCTCATTCTACTAGAATCACTCTGGGGAGAAGCACTTAAGACTTCAACATATATCCTTAATAGGGTTCCAACAAAAGCAACTGCCAAAACCCCATATGAACTTTAGACTAGTAAGAAACCCAGTTTAAAGCACTTGCATATTTGGGGATGTCCAGCTAAGGCAAAGCCTTATAGGCTTAATCAAAAGAAACTGGACTTAAGGATGGTGAGTTGTTATTTTATTGGATACTCTGAAAGATCCAAGGGGTATAAGTTTTATGATCCTACAACTAAGTCAATTTTTGAGTCAGGAAATGCCCGGTTCTTTGAGGATGTTGAGTTTACGGGGGGAGATAAAGTTAGAGACTTTGTCTTTGAAGAGGAATATATTGATATTCCTATGGGTGCTATTGGCATTGATCAAGATTCCATTCCTAACTTTGTTCAAGGCACAATAGATCAAGACAATGTTAGAGAACCTCCCATTCAAGAAATTATTCCAGAGGAATAAACTCTACCAGCTCAAGAACCTATGCCATTAAGGAGATCCGCTAGAGAAAGAAGAAATATTATACCAGATGATTATATTGTATTTGTTCAAGAACATGAGGTTGACATTGGAGTGATGGAAGATGATCCAATCAACTTTCGTCAAGCCATTAAAAGTTCTAATTCTCA
>CATIWO010485166.1:0-16801 GCA_949673435.1 Macaranga tanarius
TAAAATAAATATAAAAAAAAAGAGATAAGAAAAAATTAAGAAGAAAAAAAAAACAACGGAAAGAGAAAAATTAGAAGAAAAAAAAAAGGTGCATAGGAAAAAATAAGAGAAAATAAAAATAAAAAAAAAAGAAAAAAGGTGTATAGGAAAAAATAAGAGAAAATAAAAAAGGAAAACAAAAAAAGAGAAAAAATAAAAAATAAAAATATTAGTTAGTTCAATAATATTTTTAGTTAAAAAAAAATTAATGTAGTAAAAAAAGAATGTGGGGAAAGACAAATATAGAATTTGAAAATAAAAATAATAAGTAAGGGTATTTTTGACTTTATAAAAGTATAGTTTTAAAATTGTGAGGATTCATTTACAAATCCTCACAATTTTTTTAAGGATTTGAACTAGTAATGTCAAATTCCATTGAATTAAAAAATTGGAATTGGAAATGAATTCTATTAAATATTTATTTGAACCAAACACACAAATTTGGATTTGCAAATGAATTCCACAAAATTTTGTGGAATTTATTTGAACTAAACACACCCTTAGTCTCGTAATATAAATAGAGGAAGAATCAAGTTAGACATAAAAATTATATTCGAGATATACTATAACTCAATAGTTGAATACATCTGTCCAAAAAGAAAGTGGTCTAATCGTTATTTCTTTCACGGGCATCATGAGATATAAAATTTTAATTCTATTTTCATCTAATTTAAAATGAGAGGACTACCTCTTGTGCGCAGTCCATTCATATTTAATTCATTTGACCTTAATATTAATCAAACAAAAATATTGAATGAGTTCTCCTAATGCAATAAGTTAATTAAAAATTAAAGTCATACAAACAAAAATAAAAATTTTATGTAAATTGTGTTGTGGTATGTGTTTTGAAACAATTTCTCCTAATGCAATAGATTAATTAAAATTAATTTATACAAAGAAATTATGTAAATTGTGTTGTGATAAGTAGTAGTTTGAAATAATTCATGTATTGTTGGTATGAATTAGACATTTCAAGCAAAATTTTGAGAACTATGCCAAAATGCTTCTTGCGAGGACAGCATATTCACCTAACCAAAATGAGAGGTTACATCTAGAGAAGGATAACCATGAATTTGGACACCTAATTTTCTATAAAGATTGCAATGATTCTTAATAAAACCATGTTATCAAATTATATATATCTCTTAATATTTTCTCAATTATTGAGAAGATGAGGATTCATCGTATAGTACCCGCATACCATTCTACAGTCACATGAACCAAACCTTTTGTTTTAGAATTAATGATCCATTGCATGCATATTTTAAATCCTTTCCAACTTCACATATATATCAATTTGTCTCCCCCTTCTCTTTTTCTTTTTGGCTTTTTTAAGAGCACGTCCATAAAAAACCAATAATTATTAGTTGTTATATAAACCTTGTTAATAATAAAATTTTGGTTTTTTTTATTGAATTGATATGATGTATAGCTTGATTTAAAAGTAAGGCCAATGTGTCAAATAATTAAGGTCGAAAATAAACTAGATCATTTTTTTTGGTTCTAATAGTAACTTTTTCCTTTTAAAACTAGATCACATTAGACCTATTTTTTTTAAAAAAAAATTTACAATTGAGTTATACAAATTAAAGAAATATTTAATTTTACTACTTAACTAATGAAAAACGAAAAACTAATTAGACCAACAAATAAAATTGATACTTTTTTTTAATATATATATAACGAAAAACTACTTAGACCAACAAATAAAATTGATATATATATATATATCACCTAATTATAAAGTTTTAAAAATGCTTAAGCCTACATACTAATTTTTTAATTTCTTAAAACTTTTTAACTTTTCTAAAAAATTTTATTTAAAATTTACTTAAATTTTTTATAAACCTAATTTTTTTTTAAAATTTTACAATTAAGTAATGTATGTTTCAACAAAAATTCATCAATTTTAATCGTTAATCTAAATAATTTTTTTGTTATTCAACTGTTAAAATGAAATTGATGAATAAAATTTTGTTATTCAGCCATTAAAATTAAATTTATGAATAAAATTGATGAATTTTTTTTATATGTATTTCACTTGATTATAAAGTTTTTAAAATTTTTAAGTCTATAAGATATTTTTTTAAATTTTTTTAAAAAATGAAAAAAATTTAAAATTTTTTTAAAAAAATTATTATATAAGGTTAAAATTTTTTTAAACTTTATAATCACGTGATATTTTTTTTTAAAAATATATTAAATTTTATTTATTAGTCTAAATAATTTTTAGTTAGTTAACCATTCAAATTAATTTTTTTTAATTTATATGACTCAATTGTAAAAGTTTTTTTTAAATGATATTTTTAATAATTATTTGACATATTAATAATAATAATAATTAATAAAATTTTATTAAAAAATTTATATTTATCAATTAGCAATGATAAATTATTAGTAACAGCTATTAGCTATCAGTTATTATAAATAATTAAATTAAGATAGACTGCTAAGTAAATAGTTGGGATGTTTTATATCCCTGTTTCATTGCCTCAACCACCTTAATGGCTAAAATTTATATTATGTAATACAATTATATCACCTATCAAAATCTCTCATTTAATATTTCTGTTTTTTTTTTTTTTTTTACCAATATCGTCTCGTGGACGACTCAGTTTTAAACCCCGAAAGCTCCTGGGAGAGCGGGGGAAGGGAGATTAAACTCCGCTCTACTACCGCGAATATCCGGTGTTAAACCCTACATGGAAAGGGTGTTAGCCCGACACGGCCAGGACACCAAAGAAACAAATCATTTGGAATTTAGTGTAAAGGTGGGGACTTGAAGCTTGCAAACTACAAGCTTCCCACCAGGCCACAAAGCTGGTGGTTTCTGTTTAGGGTCTTAGCTAATCCAATCCATCAATCAAAATCTCATAGGCTGGCGAGATTGGGGCAGCATGAACTAGAAAAGCTTGTTTTTCTTTTCGTCTATATATATATATACTAGAATAGGGTACTTGGGAGCATGTGAATGGGCCTAAATGTAAAAAACATAGGCTGAGATTAGCACATTGGAGTAGGGGACAACTTGGCACATGTGGGATCACTTCCTGCAAAGACTTGTCACTGCCTCAAGCCACCAATTAGATGGGCACAATAGCTTGAAGAAGAGCAATTTGATAAATCTATTTAATGATGTGCTCTCTTCAAAGGCTTCAAGTCCACATGCAATTGGAAGAATGCTACAAAACATTACCATTGCATTTCCTGACAAGGAGTAGGAGACATTGCTACAAAGTTGCTTTGCTTGGCTTCAACATCAGCCAATATGCTCCCATGCACTTAACTGTACTAAGATTTGATATCATCCCCATTCTCTAAAATCTTATCACTCTTTTTCTATGAATTTTTGTGGGTTCCATTTATTTTTGAACTTGTCTCTTTACTTCATGGCATGATTTTATGCCCTAATAACTAGGAGCACCTCCCCTATTAATATTTCAATATGACATTCCATTTTAGCTTAATTATCTTAATTACATATCCCTTTGATTTTAGGCTTTTAGTTAAGATTTCTTCCAATCATATTCATCCTCTTAAACCAATATGAGCAATATGAGCATTATAAAATGGAAATTAATAAACTAAATTCTTTTGCCTAACTGATGGTGGTTTTTTTTTCTATTTTTATTAATTATCATCTAATTTTAAAATGCACGAAATCTTAAATAATATAAGCATTATAACATTATTAGTGCTGTGGTGGTATAGTCGTTTTGATATTATTGTGAGAAACTCAATTATTAAAATTTGAATTTTTTTTTTCATATGCTTTTGGTTAAACAACAGCCATCCTACTTTTTGGAAATTAAATTTCCAAAAATAGCTATAAAAATGTAAAAATAAAAAGCAATGTCACCTATATTGCCAAACTTGCTCCACATAATCTTTTGTATGGCCATCTCCAACCCATCATACCAAACTTTCATATAATCTTTTGTAAGGCCATTTCCAACCCATTATACCAAAATCCAGTTAGTTTTACACAAAAAATGTAATTTTTACATAATTTTATTTCAATTTATTACATTATTTTTAACACCAAAAAAAATATTTTTTGTATATTCTTTTATATATCTCATTTTATAATATTAATACATATATCACATTGCATCAATATATATATATTTTTAACAAATTCAATTAACAATAACATATTTTATTATTTTATCAATTATGTGAAAAATTAAAAAAATAAATAAAAAAAGAAAAAAAGAAAATTACATTTGTGAAAAGCAAAAAAATAAAATATTGGAAATTATGTTAATCAATTAGTAACAATAATGTATTGGATAGACAAAAAAAAAAGACACGCACACAAATGCGTATGTAAATAGATGTGTTGCAACTGTTTACAAAACTGATTTTGGAGTGAAAGTTGCGTATGAATTGGAGTAAAAAAGGGCAAACTCGAACCCATTTTGAGTATTGGTTGGAGTTGCCTAAGGTTCATAGAGGCACTCGCTTAAATATTCACTCTCAAGTCTCAATGTATAGTGAAATTATTTTTTTTTTAAGACAATTTAAATTCTTTAATGTAGTGAATGATTATAAACCTCTTTTTTTTTTTTCTAACACTTATGAATTATCTATACCTCTATCAAAGAAAAAGATAATAAATAGCAACTTTCATATCATCAAGCATAAAAGTATTGTAATAACGTTAAATGATGTGTGGTTAATAAGTTCTCTCTCATTTTTCTCTGTTTTCTCTTAGTGCACAGTTT
The DNA here is from genome assembly GCA_949673435.1 of Macaranga tanarius. Lineage (NCBI taxonomy): Eukaryota > Viridiplantae > Streptophyta > Magnoliopsida > Malpighiales > Euphorbiaceae > Macaranga > Macaranga tanarius. The sequence continues at coordinate 4,767 of CATIWO010485166.1, forward strand.
TTTTATGATTCTTTTTTTTTTCAGGGAATGTAGCTGGTCTTTGGACTAACAATCACTCCCTTTCTATTTTTTTTTTTATTGCTTAATCTAGAGTTTATTTTCTAGATCTATTTATATCACTAATAAACTTATATTTATATTTGTAGTTTTTCTTATGCTTTTATGGTTTTTGTGCAACTAGTGTTCAAATATTGCTACGATTTTGTGGGTCTGGAACATGAACTCCCTCCTCTATGCAATAAGCAGCTGCCTGAATTCTTCTTTTGTATTGCCTTGGACAGTATTGGAGTCCATACACCAGTGCCTTTTATTTTTTTGACGCGGGTAATATATAATTTGTTGGTCATTTATCAACTGAACTCAGTAGTTATTGTTAGCCCATGAAAAGAAAAGGATAAACAAGTTTGGGTATGGTTCCTCTCCAACCTGAATTTGTGATGGTAAGGTATATGATGTGCTTATGGTTATGCAGTTTCCAACAAATTAAAGTTTTTTCTCCTTCTAACATTGGAAACAAGTATGTTGGGCTTGTCTATTTGACTTTGTATCTTGTGCTTCTCTACTTGAATTTGTTTTATGGGCCTTCAATTTGGAATTATTATTTTAATTTCTGTTTATCTTAATAGAAAATCTTTAGTTGTTAAAAAAAGGATTAATTGCAAAAAAACACATCAACTTTAGTGATTTTTTCATTTTAATAATATTTTTTAATGTTGGCAAAATCATGCATAATTTTTTAATTTTTTGCAATTTCATACATTTGTTGACAATTCGGTGAAATTTTACTGATGTGACCACTTGAAAAATCTGAGTTGATCCACATAAGCGCTACGTCAAAATGTATCGTTTTGACTATTTGCAAAAAAAAATGCACAACCTTTGACTTTTTTTTTAATTTAATTATAACCTGTTAATTTTGGCAAATTGATGTATATATATATATATATATATATATATATATATATATCTTTCTTTTTAATGTATAATGTTTTCAATCAATATATGTAAAATGATTATTTTAGTAATAAGAGTTCAAAATTAAATTTTTAATTAAATAAATTATTATTTTGTTAATTATTAAATAATGAGAATTTAATTGTTACATGCAGATTGGTAATTATTTTTATTATTTTGAGTTAAATTGTTATTAGGAAATATTTTAACTTAAATAGATTAAATAGTTTAAATTTTATTTTAATTACAATAAAATTGAATAATAATTTTTATATTTGTTATTGCTTTAAAAATTTTATATAATTAGTAAAAATCATAAGATTTATTAAAATACTAATAGAAATTAATTAAGTTGACTAATAAAAACTTCCTTTGATTACTAGATAGAATCAAAAGCAATAATTCTTAAAAAGTCATTTTACATGTATCAAATGAAAAGAATATACATTAAATAGAAAAAATATACATATGCATAAATTTGCTAAAATTCATGTCATAATTAAATTGCAAAAAATGTCAAAAGTTGTGCATTTTTTACAAATAACCAAAACGGCGTGTTTTGACGTGGTGGCTATGTGGATTAATTCAGATTTTTCTAGTGGCTATATTAGGAAAATTTTAATAACTTTTCAACTAGTACATGGAATTGTAAAAAATTAAAAAATTATGTATAAATATGCCAAAATTAAAAGGATATGATTAAATAGTAAAAATGCTAAAATTCATGTATTTTTTTTTGTAATTAACCCTCAAAAAGAAAAAGCATTAGGCTTATATTGTAGTTTTGGATATCATCATTGAATTGGATGAAAATTTTTTACTAATTGTACAAGAAATTTATTTAAATTTTTTTTGTATATTTTCTTATATGAAATTCGCAATTTCAATAAAAAATGATATTTTTGAAATGGTTCATAGCAAAAATAAATGAAACGTAGAGGATCTAAAATATAATTTTGTCTAATTTATTTGTGGAGGAAAAAAAAAAAAGAATTGAATAGTTGCAAAATAGGAGTGAAACAATCAACTTTCCTCTTTATAAAGAAATTAATATTCAGGTTCATTATATTTTGCAATAGAAGCAAATAGCCCTTTTTGCCTGTGGTCCCTTCACAATTGTTGATGAATACTGACTAGAATGGCTCAGGAATTGTTGGATTTTTCTCATCATATCGGCACTACTTTCTTAAAGCTGCTTGTGAAGACAGGATCATGATGATTTCTTGTAAAAAACTAATTATCTCCAGAGACTTATTTGTTATCACTTATAGTTAAACATAAAATTTTACATTTTTAAAAGGGATAAAGACAAATTTGGTGTTCAAACTTTTTAAAATTTAACAATTTAGTGTTTAAACTTTTTATAATTACAATTGAGTATTGCAACCTGTATAAATATCACAAAATAGTGTATTTAGCAGGTAAATGCTGACATGTAAAATCATGGCCCACAACTTTGAATGAACTGGAATTTGAAATAGGTGTACAAAAGATACATGTGAGTGGCATGTGCATTAAGTATGTGAAATACGAAAAAGGACAATAAAAATCAAATAGGAAAAAAAAAGCTCTATCACTCTGGTAGCTGCAATTGACAAAGGAACATGAATTGTAATTCTGAACATACTGGCCTAGCCTTTGGACTTCCTTCACAACCTCCGATGATATCCTCCACCTCCTTTGTCATCATCATCTTCTTGCTCTCATTGCTTCCGCCGAATTCCATGAAACCAAAGTATCAACAAAATGACTGAAAATCCACACCAAACGCATTCTTTCTAACTAAAAAGAACATCGTTCTTAACGAAATTCCTTTGCTTTGCTTTGCTTACTGTAAAATGCCATTGATGAAGTACGACAAATGCAATGAACATACAAATGTGAAGTTAAAATCAAAGCCATAAATAAAAACAAAATCCAAGTAACTGAAAAAATATTGCAGAAGTAATATATAGCAATAAGGCATAAACCATTGCAACTTATTAAGAAAAACCTAAACTTAGAAGCTGACAACCTTTACTTTCTAGAATATGCATATAAATCATAAAATTGAAACTAATTGAGACCCAATTGAACTTCAATTAGAAAAATACAATTATCAACAAAAGAAATCATAACCCCAAATCACCAAAATTAAAATTGACTAATACCCACTAAAAGCTAAAACTAAAGGAAACCCAAAAAAAATCACAAAGAAAATAGTAAACAAATGAAAATTCACCAGAATCAAGATTAATGTCCATATAAACATGGTTGCACCATAAATTGATCAACTTTAAGATACCAGATTGGAGGGCCCATTGGAAGAGAAGAAGGAGAAGAGATTTTAGAGAATATTCTTGATTGCAAGAATTTATCTTTTCTACTAATGGATTGAAGCTCGTGCTGTTTTCTTGATGATTATCAATTGAAGAGAGAAAGAAAAAAAATGAAGAGAAGAAGCAAAAATGTTAAAACGATTGTTATGTCTTTTAATCACTTATAGGGCCATTTTAGTCATTTTCTAATTAAATATTAGATGAGTATCATGTATCGTTACAGGTCAGCGGCTATCTACGGGCAACTTGATTGTTACATACTAAATACACTATTTTGTGATATTTATACAGGTTGCAATACTCAATTGTAATTATAAAAAGTTTAAACACTCAATTGTTAAATTTTAAAAAGTTCGGACACCAAATTTGTCTCTATCCCTTTTAAAAAATACATAATTTATTTGCAAAGATTATTCATGCACGTATTTCTGCATTACTTATTGAAAAGAAATTATAATTTTTGACTTCTAATTTTGTTGATATTATAACTATATAAAAATCAGTAATTTTAGAAAATAATTTACAATAATATTTTAATAAAATAATTTATCTTGCAAATAATGATGTACATGTTACAAGTAGGATTATTACGTTTTTATTTTTATGATAAATTTTAATAATTTTAAATAACATTTAAATACTAAATCATAAATACACAAAAAAATATTTTGAACCCGAACAATGCACGAGAATAAAAATATAATTTCTTGTAAAAAGTAGTACAGCATCACTTCTATTTCGGTAGTTCAGTTGACTGAGAGATCATAGGACCGTTTGGCATTGTAGTTGGAGGCAAAAAATGTTGCTTTGCTTCTACCAGTTTTTATTATTTCTTGAAATTTTTATAGAAAATTTTATTTTCACGAATATATATATATATATATATATATATATATATATAAAGCAGGTTGGAAAACTAAAAACTAAAAATAAAAAAAATTCAAAAACACTTTTCAAAAACTCAATCCTAGACGGGCTCATAATCAATTAACTGGTCTTCGGACTAAGCCCAAGCTTTTTCACATTATTCAGTGAAAGCTTTTTCACATTATTTGAGCTTCTTCCTAGCCCAAGCTTGAACTAAAAATTTAGAGCTTTTTTTTTTTTTTTGTTATTATTATTATTAATTTTTTCAGGCACAAACAAATAAATAACACCTTGCTTGAGACAATTTTCTGAAATCATCTTTCAAGTTTTACCTTGTTTGGTTGAATTTATTTTATTTGTAAATAAATTTTATAATGAAGTGTATTTAGTTTAAATGAATATTTTTTTCATTTAAAAATTTTAAAATTTTTTTTTAGAATTTGATTTAATAATAAAAAAATTTATAAAATTAAAATGTTGGAATTGAAAATGAATTTTACACAGTTTTCATTTAAGCCAAATAAATTCACTTAGATTTATAAATAAATTTTATAAAATTTTTGTGAAATTTATTTATACCAAATACACACTTAATTTTCTTTTTTTTTTTTTAAATATTTTTAAAGTAACATTTTTAAATTCTTAATTTGAAAAGAAATTAGAAAATCAAACTTTTTTTAAACTATAGTTTTAGAAAAAGTTAAAAAAATCAAAATTATGTACCAAACAAAGTGACACTGACACTTAGTTTGAAAACTAAAAAAATAAGAAGTATCAATTAATCCATATAATTAAAAAATTTTGTATAATTAAAAATTTTTAAAAAATAGAATACTTATATAAGTTATACAATATAATAATTTTCAAAAAAAAAAAGATAATATTTTTCAAAATTTATCGAGCCACGTAAAAATAATAAAATCATTAAAATAATGATATGTAGGATTAATTAGTTATTAAAATAGTGACATGTCAAATTTCGTAAAATTGTTCTCTAAAAGTATTTTTATCCTCTATTTTTTAGTATTACACTTTATGGATTTTTCTTTTCCATATTTGAGTAACTTTTTTCATTTACAGATATTTTGTACTAATTATAATTGTAAAAGAAAACAATTATTTGTTCAAAAACTTGTCTTCAATTTTTTTTTTTTTTTTTTTTTTCTGTTAGTGATATAAGCTCAGGGAAGCTCTCAAGCTTGAGTAGGTACTCATGCAGGCACTTTGGTGTTTTATATCTGCAAAGTGCAAACTAGCTTTTGAAAGATAATTATTTACGAAAATGATGGGTAATATACATGTACTCATATGAATAAAAAATAAGTTTTTCTATTTCAAAAAAAAAACTTTTGAAACCTGTCTCGACCTTTAATTCGGAAATGTAGATGGGTAAGGGTCAAATATCTAACCAGGGTTGAAGAGAGGATTACCCATCTCTAAATTAAATATGATTTTTTTTTTTTCCAAATTAACCTAAATCCAACTGTAGACTATAAGTGTTCTTTTGCTATCAGAGACTTTCTCCATCAATAAGTGTGTAGAATTTGGTGGATGTTTATATAATTATATTCTTAGTTTGATTTTGTGCCTTCTCAGTTTTCTTCAAATATGGTCAAAGTCTTCATACTTCTCTACCCTTTGCATCATCTTTCCATTTACTAAGCTCAATTACTTCTCAACCAGCATGACAGACACAAATTTAAATATAGTCATTCAAACCCTTATAAACTACGCTAATAAACTGTCCTCCAAAAAACAATTCAATTTATAGTCCTTTTTGTGAGACCCGCAACACATGGCCTCATACACACCCAAACACGTACCCAAAAGAATGTAATCAAATATAATATGAGTATAAATACATGTCATGCACATCCATGTATTCATCATACATCACATATATATACAAACTAGTGAAACAATTGATCAAGCATAAGTATAATAAAATATTTTTTTTTACAGCAGGGGACTGGTGCTCGCTAGACACTGGCGCTCGCCAGCATCTGGTGGCAGACTGGGTGACTGGCGGTTGCCAGCCACTGGCGCTCGTCAGTGTCTGGAACCAGCCAGTAACTGGCGATCTCCAGTTCACTGGCGCTCGCTAGTGACTGGAGGCAGCCACACTCCTGCTCAAATTTACACATGCTGAAAAATAAACCATATATGCATCCACACACACAACATACTTCTAAAATAACGTTTCACATATATTTCACAAATTACTCATCAAGGTAATATACATAAATTTAACAACTTCACAATTCATACACACCAACTACACATTTTCCAATCTCATGTGCACATACAAAGTGCATCTCTCGCACAACTCTACATATAACCAAAGTATTCATGGTTCATTACAAAATGAAATGCAAGTGGTGCATGACAAATGAAGATGGAAGATGGTTTCACCAAGCACACCTCGAGCCCCCGTAAGTCACTAACTAAGCAAACTTCAAGCTTTGTTTAACTATCTCCTGAAAAATAGTTGCAAAGAGGTGAGCTTGCGACTCAATAAGCAATTACTAATATAACCATACATATACCACTTCTCAAGAACTAATTAACTGATAATATAACAAGAGTTTATAGAGTAGGATCAAACATGAACCATACCTTTACTTCCAAACATATACCAATCATTTATAGAATTTATGCTAAACATATACTAAAATATATACCACATATACCAAACATATACTCAAAGTATATCACTTACTCATACATATCATAACCATATCAATTAATAATCATCTCATCTTATGAATTCAAAACTCATATATTCATATCACACATCGTATCTTGGTATTCGGCCGGAACTACCTCACATGCACATTTCTTACAAGTGGTCACATACTGAGACTATCCGCCTGGCTCAGTCCCAGTTCTCACATTCTCACATCCTCACATATAAATTATCGGGTAGCTATACACTCGGCTCAGCTGCCCATCTTACAATTCAAATTTTCTCATGTGACCACTACTGAGACTATCCGCCCGACTCAGTCCCAGATTTCACAATCAGTGAAGGTTATCTGCCCGACTCTGCCCCACTATCACACATATCCTCACCATCATTCAATCAATTCACATAAATGTAAATAATTCACATAAATGTAAATAATTCACAATTCAACAATCAAATATTTCTTCATATCACATTTCATCAAACCATTCAACACAATTCAACATTCTCAATATATATATATATATATATATATATATATATATATATCATTTCATTTCTTATCATATAATTTGCCCAATTAATTTTAAGCAATACAATTCTCATATTTATCATTATATTAGTAACTACTTACACAAAAGTGCTTGAACTCCTTCAAAAGCAAAGCTTCTCCTAGTGATTGGTATCTCCTCTATCCTTATCAATGCCTACATATAATTCATACATCAATTCACAAAGCAAACATGACACTTGTAATCAAATGCAACTAAGTGCAACTCTATACTCAGGGTTCAATGCGTCCAAATAATTCACACACAAGTTTAAAAATCATAAAAATAATACTGAAGCTAGACAAATGAGTCTACTAATAATTCCAATTAGAATTACTTAATTTGGACATGTATAAAATTAATTATAGATTTTTGATTGAAATCGAGCAAAACAAAGCTGACAGCAAGAGCAAAAAAATGTTGTGCCCTGCCAGTTAACTTTAACAGTAAAATCAGCTCAAGCTCAAAACATAAAAGTTGTAGAGGACACTTTGAAGTTTCTAGAAAATTAAACTATTTTCAAATCAGAGCTCTACAACTCAAGATATGATCAAAATACTAGGACTGATGTACATAAAAAACAGAACCCAAAATTACAACATCAAAACTAAGTTTCAATTAACCAAAATAAATGCAAGGCTTACTAAATTAATGCTTAAATAGCTAATAGATCTTCTAAAAGTCCCCAAAATCCTTGTTAAATGAGTAGAGAATTATAAAAATCTCCCAAACAAAATAAGATCACTCTCTTCTTTTCTACACCCAATTCTCTACACACTAACTCAAACATATACACACAAATATACCAACCAATCAAAACACTCCAAATGCCCCCCCTAAGGTGTCCCTTAATAATAATTACTTACCTTTATCAAAGAATTAAATAATGAGAAACTAGATAATTATCAACAATTATCTCTACAAAATCTCTACACCTCCTTAATAAAATAGGATTATTACATAATAATCCATAACTTTCTATTTTGACAAATAACTTCAAAACTTTCTTAACAAATATACCCCTCTTTACCAACATGCACATACCCACACTTAAATATAATCCATAACTCTACTCTAAATATCATGAAGGTATAATGCATGAATAGAACTTTCTAAAATACGGGTATTACAATTCTCCCCTCCTTATAAAAATCTCGTCCTTGAAATTTATTACTCACCACTTCCACTTTCAGGAAATAAATATAGTATTTCTGTCTCATCTGTTCCTCCACTTCCTATGTTGCTTCTCTAGGAGAATGATGACTCCATTTTACCTTCACTATTGGTATCTCTTTATTTCTCAATTGCTTCACCTTTCGATCCAGAATTTTCATTAGCTTTTCCACATAGGTCAGTGTCTCAGAAATTTCTATCTCCGGCTCTTGCACAACATGACTTGGATCTGATCGGTACTGCCTTAACATTGACATATGAAAGACATTATGAATCGAAGATAATTCTACTGGTAATGCCAATCTATATGCTAGCAGTCCGATTCTCTCTATAATCTCATAGGGTCTAATGTACCTCGGGCTTAATTTTTCTTATCTACCAAATCTCAAAACCTCTTTCCATGGCGATACCTTTAAGAAGACCTTCTCTCCCACTTGGTATTCCATTTCCCTTCGGTATTGGTCCACATAACTTTTCTGTCGATCTTATGCCTCTTTGAGACATTTTTTTTACTATTTGTATTTTATCAACCGTTTCTTGAATTAATTTAGGCCCTTCTAATTATCTCAATCCCTCTACATCCTAACATACTGGACTTCAGAATTTTCTTCCATATAAAGCTTCGTAAGGAGCCATTCCGATGCTGGAGTGATAACCGTTGTTATATGCAAACTCTATCAATGGTAAATAATCATCCCAGTTGCCTTTAAACTCAAGTACACAAGCTCTCATCATATCTTCTAATGTCTGAATTGTTCTTTCTAATTGCCCATCTGTTTGAGGATGAAAAGTTATACTGAAGTGCAATTTTATTCCCAAATCCTGTTGCAAACTTTCCCAAAAGTGCGAAGTGAATCTAGGATCTCTGTCAGATATAATTGATAAAGGAACTCCGTGTAACCTCACAATTTTTAAAACATACAAAGAAGTTAATTTATCTAGAGAGTCATTAGTTTGAACCGGAAAGAAATGAGCCGATTTGGTCAATCTATCTACTATTACCCACACGACATCATGTTTTCTAAAAGTTCTGGGCAACCCTACAATAAAATCCATTGTAATTCTCCCATTTCCATTCGAAAATCTTCAACGGTTGTAATTTTTCTGCAGGTGCTTGATGTTCAGCTTTTACTTGCTGATAAGTCAGACATCTTGTAACAAACTCTACTACATCCTTTCTCATTGTTGGCCACCAATAGAAAGGCTTCAAGTTTCGGTACATTTTGGTACTACCCGGATACATCATATAAGGAGCAGAATGAGCTTCATTCATGATTTGGCTTCTTAACTCTCCAGTGTCTGGTACGCACACACGATTTTCCATCACTAACATACTATCCTCCGTGATTGAAAATTGAGAATTAGTTCCAACAATCACTTTTTCTTTCATCTTCTTCAAATACAGATCTTCCATTTGTACGATTCGAATTTGATCTCTCAAAGATGGTCTAATTTGTAAGTTAGCCAATAAATGATCTTTTTCAATATTAAGTATAGCATTCATTACCCATAAAGCCACTAAATTGCCTACATTATAAAAAATTATCCCAGCAGAGCATTTCACTATTTTTCAGCTCAACGCGTCCGCTACCACATTTTCCTTCCCCGAGTGATACTCAATCGTACAGTCATAATCTTTCAACAGTTCTATCCATCTTCGTTGCCTTAAGTTCAATTCTTTCTGAGTAGAGATGTACTTCAAACTTTTATGGTCAGTGAAGATAGAAAATGTCTTCCCATATAGATAAGTCGCCAAGTCTTTAATGCATACATAATAGCGGCCAATTCTAGATCATGTGTCGGGTAATTCATCTCATGTGGTTATAATTTCCTAGATGTATAGGCTATCACCCTTTCGGTTTGCATGGGCACATATCCTAATCCTTGCCTTGAAGTATCGGTATACAATATGTAACCTTTAGTTCCAGTTGGTAAAGTAAGTATAGGGGTAGTGGTAAGGGCATCCTTCAACCTCTAAAAACTATGTTGGCATGCTTCATTCCATCGAAAAGGAACGTTCTTTTTTAATAAAGTAGTCAAAGGTCTTGTAACTGTGGAAAAATATTTCACAAATCTTCTATAATACCCATCTAATCCCAAAAAACTCTGAATTTCTATCACATTTTTAGGCGGTTTCCACTCTTGGATAGCTTTAATCTTTGACAGATCGGGCTTTACTCCTTCTTTAGATACTATATTTCCCAGAAATGTAATCTCTTCCATCCAAAACTCATATTTATTAAATTTGGCACATAATTATTTCTCCCGTAAAATCTATAAAGCTACTCGAAGATGCTTTCCATGTTCTTCCTAACTTGGAGAGTAAATGAGTATGTCATCAATAAAAATAATAGCAAACTGATCTAAGTATGGCTGGAATGTTTTATTCATTAATGACATGAAGGTTGTTAGTGTGTTGGTCAATCTAAAAGGCAACACAAGAAATTCAAAATGCTCATTATCTGGTTCTAAATACAGTCTTGAGAATAGAAGGTTTTGCTACCTGAAGTTGCCAATAACTAGATCTCATATCAATCTTTAAAAATACGGAAGCATCTTTGAGTTGGTTGAGCAAATCTTCAATTCTAAGCAAAGGATATTTATTTTTCACTGTTATTCTATTTAATTGCCCATAGTCAATACAAAATCTCATGCTTCCATCTTTCTTCTTCACAAATAACACCGGTGCTCCCCACGGTGAAATGCTTGGTCTAACAAACCATTTTTCTAACAATTCTTTTAATTGCTTCTTCAATTCTTTCAACTCTAAAAGTTCCATCCGATATGGTGTAATTAATATTGGCACTGCTTTTAGTATGGTCTTAATTTTAAAATCCACTTCTCGATATAGTGGCAATCTTGGTAACTCATCTAAAAATACATCTGAAAACTCTCTAACAATGGGTACGTCCATCACTTCCGGATTAAACTTTAAGGTATCAATAATATTGGCCAGATATGCTTCACATCCATCTCTAATGAGTCAAAAAGCTATGGTGGCAGAAATTAAATTAGAAGGAATGGTTTTTCTCTCTCCTACAAAATTATCTTTTCTTACCCTGAATTCTCAATAGTTACTTCTTTGGTATAACAGTTCACAATAGCATGATGCTTAGATAGTTAATCCATTCCCAATATAACATCAAACTCTTCTAAATTAATCACTACCAAGTCAGCATGTAAAGTCCTACCCTCTATCTCTATAGGACAAGTTTTAATTACCATATTAACAATCATAATACCCCAAGCAGGAATAGTCACACACATGTTATATCCTAATGGTTTAATAATGATATGTACTTTCAATGCGAACTCATAGGATATAAAGGAACATATAGAGCCAGGATGTGAGACCCGCAACACGTGGCCTCAAACTCATTATAACACGTGTTCCAATTAGAAAGAAAATAAAATTCTTTCAAGAACACAACTACATGCCATGCACCTTCATATACATCACAACAACCATATAAGCATGCAATGCAC
>CATIWO010485249.1:0-10362 GCA_949673435.1 Macaranga tanarius
ATTTCAATCCCTTCCCTGAAGGAAAATAATAATATACAACATCAATCTCTCTTTCTCATCATTTTTCCCACGGCCCTCACAGCCAGATACAACTGATCCCTCACTAGATCAAATAGATACCTCGTATGCATACGGTATAAACCACAAGGATTCGCCCCAAAGGCACCTCTGAATCCCTGCGCTGTCCCAAAGACAGTTTATCAACGAGTGGCCAGATCCTCTCATATACATATATTTCAACCCCTTACATAGCATATATATATATATATCAATACATATATCTTTATCATTATTGAGTAAGGGTTTTTTGTACATTATGAAGGTGTTATTCTCAACAACCTTGAGTTCTCGAAATTCATTCATTTCAATTACAATTTAGTCCCTTTGTCTGAGACTTAAGCCATTACAGGTCATTTCAACGATATTAGCATTAATCAGCTATTGTTAAGTTCCGGTACATTATGAAATTAGTACAAACGAGTTCTCGATCGATAATTCGAAGATTCAAGTCGAACGAGTCACGAAACAGGTCTCCGAAAGACCTATTTAAGCCGTAAAGTCACATATCAAGGTGCAAAGGCACACGTTTCTTCTACAGAGGCGCACGTGTCATCGCCACAGTGCTCTACGCCTCTACGCAGAGACAAACGCCCAACCACAGAGGCGCACTCCTCTATACTACAGAAACAAGAGGCGCCACGTGCTTATCAAGAGGCGCACGTGTTTATGGAAATCTTCTAGAGGCGCACGTGTGGGTTTAGGGGCGCACGTGTCTGTAGAGCTCAGACGCACGCCTGTTCGTACAGGTGCACGCTTCTGTAACCCAGAAATGCAAAAACAGACTGAAATTTTGACAAAAAACGGCTATAATTTTAAAAATTCAACACTTAGCTCATAACAGACCATCTGTAACTTAAAAATACACTTCATACTTGCCTTATGCAACTTCAAACATAATAGAACAAACCAATACTCAGAATCATAGCATATATGCCAATTTCAAACTCAAGAACAATTTGATTCAAACAAGAAGAAGAAGAAACGGAAACTTATAACCACTCACATGTTTCTCCTGCCGAATCCTCTCTTCTGCTTGTTGATGTTTGCTTCTGAAACTTCAGCACAAAAGCCTTCCTCTTCTCTCTTCCTTCTCTTTCTCTTCTCTTTCTTTTCTTTCTCTCTTTCCCGTTCTTTTTCCTTTGTTTTGTTTTGTTTCTGCAGAAGCTTTTCTTCCTCTTCTTCGTATCCAATTTCTTATTCTTATCTCTTCTTTCTTTCCTTTTAATCCCTCTTCTTTTCTTTCTTTCAATTTCATCCTTATAACTTCCTCTAATAACATCAAACTTTGATATCTTATAACATGTTCGCATTAATGCTTATCTCAATATGATAGAATTTCATATCAACCTTAATTACATGCCACAAGTTTATTCGATATCAATTATTGACTTAATTACTAAAGAATCAAACTCCAAATCACTAACTCATAACAGTGGCAAACAATTCTTAAATCCTCAAATTTAATTTAACAACAGTAATAACATTCTTAATTCATATTAATGAACAGTAATCCTGTTCCAGGATACGGATGTTACACTGTGTTATTAGAGGTAATTAATTAATTGTTATTATTTTTTATTATTATTATTATTTTTTCTCATTCATTTTTTCTCGTTTTTTTATTCATTCTTTTTTTTCTATATTCTCCCTTTTCAAATTTGGCTCTAGGAGAAATTGAAACTGTTGGCACCCCCTCAAAACATTGTGAAGTACAAACTGAAGCAAGTGCGGACCCACCCACTGCAGCAACTTCCATCAGGTATGAGCGAATGGTTGGCTAATTTTTCCGATGTCGGGGTTCAATAGATGTGTCCATGGTGGAACATCCAGCACGTGACCACGAGGACATATACCCACTACGTCCCTCTCGTCGTACTGAACTTTTGCTCATTCTACTATCCGATCCGTCTTTGCCGCTAACACGGAGAGAAACAGCTGATCGTGGAGCTGTCTCACGGGTTCTAACCTGACCCCTTGACCCATAACTTTATGGATAACATGTCGGCGACCTGGCCACGTCGTATGGTTTGGAGAGGGATTTTGCTGGATGGCGACACTACCACTGATGATCATTACAAGGCTTATATTTAATTACAGCAAATAGAGCAAGATGAGTTCGTCAAGAGTCAGAAAATAAGGGATCTATATAGGATTAGCATGCAAGAAGTGAGGAAGAATAAGAAGCAAAGGACTTAGATTTATTTTCTTTTTTAGTTTCAGCAACTTAATTAGGCTCAGCTTGTCTCATATAATCCCTTTTATTCTAGTTAAATTTACTGTAGTAAGTATTTAATGCAACATCTAACAGAAATAAAGGCAACCCTTTTCATTTAAATTAGGCACCATTGTATATATAAATTACTTTTGATATTTCTCCTGTCGTTAGGCGGCTTGCCCTTGCAAATTTTCCGCCCAACTATTTTATTCTCTCTCTCTCCTTTTATTGATTCTTAATTTTTGCCTAGGTTGCCCCTTTGCGGAGTTTTCAACCTAATAGGATTTTTATAGAAAATATTTCTTGAGCTTATCCAGGTTGATGGGACTTCTGAACTCATTTCCTTCTAAATCAGACAGAATGGCTGCGCTTTTAAAAATATCTTCTTCACGAGGTAAGGCCCCTCCGAGTTTGGCTTAAACTTTCCCCTTGGATCAGTAAGAAGTGGCTTCGTATGTTTCAGCACCAGATCACCTTTCTTTATTTTTCCCGGTTTGATTTTCTTATTGTAAGCCCTAGCGATTCTCTTCTGATACAGCTATATGTGATACATGGCTTTTAATCTCTTCTCATCTAACAACACCAAGTGTGCTAGCCTACTTTCCACCCACTAATACTCGGGCATTTTGGTTTCTAACAAAACCCTCAAAGATTGGATTTCCACTTCTACTGGCAGCACCGCCTCACATCCATACACCAATGAGTAAGGCGTAACTCCAGTAGACGTTCTTGCAGTTGTCCGATACCCACATAATGCAAACTGTAAATACTCAGACCAATCCCTGTAACTCTCTACCATTTTAGCCAGAATCCTCTTGATGTTTTTATTCGTAGCCTTAACTGCACCATTAGCCTGAGGACGATAAGGAGATGACCGGTGGTGCTCTATCTTGTAATGCTGGAGCAATACGGTGGCCTTTGATTGGAACTGAACTCCGTTATCGGTTACAATATGGTGTGGCAACCCATACTTGTAGATTATATTTCTTTCTATAATCCTCGCCATCTGCTTTGATCCGACTGAAGTGTACGACTCTGCCTCAACCCACTTAGAGAAGTAATCCACTGCCACCAAAATGTACTGATGTCTGTTTGATGCGGTCGGTCTTATTTCCCCTATTATGTCAATCCCCCAAGCTGCAAAAGGCCACGGAGACGTTAACCCCTGAAGTTCCATCGAGGGTAGATGACTAACATCCCCATGAGCTTGACAATCATGGCATTTCTTCATAAACTTTACACAATCGGATTCCATAGTCAACTAAAAGTATCCTGTCGAGTTATCTTCTTGGCCAAAACTGTTCCGTTCATGTGGGGACCATAAACACCTGCATGTACCATTTTCATAATTCTCTGAACTTCTTCCTTATCCACACATCATAAGTGCACCCCCGCCGGCATTCTCTTGTATAGCATACCATTGTGACTAATAAACTGTCTAGATAGCATCTTCAAGGACACCTTCTCCCTCTTATCTGCATCCTCAGGAAACTGACCGGTTTCAAGGTACCTTTGTAATTCATAAAACCATGGCTTCTCTTACGAACCTATCATCATTACTTTCACCTCCTCATAGCACGGTGTCTTAGATTTTGCTAAAATCAAGAGCTTAACTGGGGTCTGCGCACTACCTTTCCACATTGGGGCTAATGTAACCAAAGCATCCGCAACTTGATTTTCATCTCGAGGTAAATATACAAATCTGCATTGGCTGAATGAAAGTGTAATAGTGGCCAAATAATCCACATAAAGTCTCAATTTATCTTATTTGACTTCCCATTCTTTAGAGGCTTGTTTCACCACTAACATCGAGTCTCCATAAACCGTTATCTCTTCTGCTCTCACACTTCATAAGGCCTCCAATCTGAATATGCATGCCTCATATTCTGCCTGATTATTGGTCACTTCAAACTCCAGCCTTTTTGTAGTGGGAATCATCTCACCTTCAGGAGTGATCAAAATTACCCCTACACCTGCCCCTTTATTATTAACTGCTCCGTCAAAGTACATACGCAAACCTTGCACTTCAATGGCTCCCAGATGCTCATCAAAAAATTCCAGTTCCCATTCCTGATTGTCCTCCATAAGATTCTGTGCCAAGAAGTCAGCGACTGCCCTTCCCTTAATCACTTTCCTAGACATATACTCAATGTTAAATTCTGTGAGTAACACCAACCATCGGGCCAACTTTCCTGTGAGGGAAGGGGTTTATTGGAGATATTTCAGAGGATCATATTTTGATACTGCTTGGATCCCATAGGACTGGAAGTAGTGCCGAAGCTTCTTAGTCGCCCACACGACTGATAGACACGTCTTTTCTACTAGGTTGTAATTGACCTTGTAAGACAGAAACTTCTTACTTAAATAGTATACAGCATGTTCCACTCTATTTTCATCCTCCTGTGCTAGCATCGCCCACACGGCTTCCTTTTCGATGGCTAGGTATAATATTAGCGGCTTCCCCGACCTTGGTAGTTGTAACACGGGTGCCTTTATTAGGTACCTCTTGATGGTCTCGAAGGCTTGCTGGCATTTATCATCCCAAATTACTGGTTGATTCTTTCAGAGTAGTTTGAATATCGGATCACATATGGTTGTCAACCTAGCTATAAATCGGCTGATATATTGCAGACGTCCTATGAATCCCCTCACATCCTTCTCTGTTTTGGGAGCTGGCATCTCATTGATGGCTTTTATTTTATCTGGATCGACTTCTATTCCTCTTCTACTAACTATGTGACCCAACAGTTTCCCTGAAGTAACCCTAAACACACACTTTTTCGAATTTAGCCTCAAATTGTACCTTTTGGCCCTGCTCAGAAACTTGTCTAAAGCTTCAAAGTTCCCTTCCCTAGTTGGAGACTTAACCATCATATCATCCACATATACTTCTATCTCTTTATGGATCATGTCATGTAGCAGCATTGTGGCCATCCGTTGGTATATTGCCCTGGCATTTTTTAGCCCAAATGGCATCACGAGGTAGCAATAAGTTCCCTATTCTATGATGAATGAGGTTTTCAATTTGTCTGCCTCAGCCATCTTAATCTGATTGTATCCAGAGAATCCATCCATGAAGGAGTACATTGCACTCAAAGTTGCACTGTCTATTAGTGTGTCAATGTGGGGTAGGGGAAAGTCATCTTTCGTAGAGGCCTTATTCAGGTCCCGGTAATCAACACACATTCTCACTTTTCCATCTTTCTTCGATGCTGATACAATATTAGCAAGCCATTTTGTGTCACCAACCACTTCAAGGAATCCCACCTTCCACTGCTTTTCAACTTCTTCCTTAATCGAAAGTGTCCATTCTGGTCTCGACCTTCTCCTCTTCTGTTTGACTGGTGTGACATGAGGGTATGTCAGGATCTCATACTCCACAATCTCACGGTCTATCCCTGGCATATCCTCATAGCCCCAAGCAAATACTTTCTGCCTTTTTATTAAAATTTCTTTCATTTTTTTTACTCTCCTCAGGAGTAATATCAGAAGCAATTAATATATTTTTGGGATTTTCAATTGTGCCAAAGTTAAATGATTCAGTTTGCACATAATTAATGTCAAATAAATGCATGAAATGATCATCACAGTAAGAATAACCATTAGGTAAGACATCACACAAATAAGCAAAGTCAGATTTCATTGCATTAACCTTAGAAAAGAACAAATCATCAGCTTCAAAGAGTTCAGTAAGAGAAACATCAAAATCATCATAAAAGGTGTCAACAAAGGAGTTCTGGATGAAGGTCTCTAAGTCCACAGCGGCATCATTGCTCTGACCTGCGTCCCCTGCAGCAGCCTCAATACCTTCTATAGTGATCCCCTTTCTTTTGGAGTCCTTTTCAGCGACAACATCTTTCTTGCCCCCAGTGAGTTCCACGGCAACAGCAGCAGCTTCTTCATCCACTATCAGTTCTTCCAATACTAGTTCCTTCAGGTCCTTCTCACCCAGGGATTTTCTTCCCATTCAGAAGCAGAGGCTCAGGCTCACCTTCGTAGGGACTGTAATTACCTTTCCGCACAAATCTTTCCCAAAGAGTCCATTTTCCCTCATTGTCGGACCCATCCTTCTCTCCGTCATAGCCTAGTCCATGCCTCTGAATCTGCAACTTAGCTTCCATAAATTCTGGTGGCCCAGTCTGATTCATTCCCAATCCCAGCCCAGGCAGGAAGTTTATCCCTTTCATCATGTTCAGCACCTTTTCTTCCATGGAGTCTTCGTAAATCATGCAAACCTCAAACCCCGGATTCAGAGGGATTTCCTTAGGTGCCAATTTCAAGGTTGCGATGGCTGCCTCGGTTTCAGCTGCGATAGTGACCACTTTCCCCTCACACAGGAACTTGATCTTCTGATGGAGGGTGGAAGGAACTCCTCCTAGGGGATAGAACCAGGGCCTTCCCAACAGTATAGTAAAAGTGACCGGGATATCGATCACGTGGAGAACGACCCAAGCTTCAATGAGTCCAGTTTTGACTAGAGCTCTGAATGTGCCTTCTACTAATCTTTTGGTGTCATCATACACCTTAATCACCACGTCAGTAGGCTGTAAGTCAGCAGCAGTCAAACCCAGCCTTGGCAGTATCTTTAATGGACAAACATTTATGGTCGACCCATTCTCAACCATCACACAGCATGTCATCTTCCCCCTTATCTCGGCCTTAATGAATAGTGCCCGGTAATGATCTATCCCTTCCAGTAGTAGATTCTCATCAGTGAAGACAATTGCTCCCTCAGGCTTTTGCATCACGGACCTAACCAACTGTTCAGGAGTTGTACTAGCAGCGAATTTCCTCTCATATAGAACCTGAACCATAACATCCCTATAAATCTTAGATTGTATTAAAAGTTCCCAGATGCTTGACACCGCTTTCTCAGGCAGTTCTTTCTTCAGCTCTTCTTTCTTCCCAATTTTAGGCTCAGCTTTGGTTTCATCTTTCTCAACTGATTGCTCCTTTCTCTTTCCCTTCTTTTACTCGGTTGATGCTACCTGTTCAGCCTCCCACTGTCTCTCACCTTCCCACACATCAATCCCTTATTTGGCTTTTTCATTATCAGAGGACCAGATATCCATTATGTTTATAGCCAGACCCCTCTCATGGGTGGTTTCAGGTTGGGTGAGTTGGGTAGGCTCAAGGTCGATGAAGAAGTTTAGCACTTGTTCTTCGGTCAGGCCAGTGCCAATCATCAGGACTCACTGGTTTGGAGGTGGTATGTTTCGGTAATTTGGTAAAGGGTTTGTTTGAGTGTTTGGCTTTTTAGTTTCTGGGTCAACTATCTTTCCAGAATCAATAAGGTCTTGGATTTCATGTTTAAGGCAGGTGCATTAGTCGGTGTCATGACCGATGACCTGGTGGTATTTACAGTAAAGTTTTGGGTTGGCATTGGGAAGTGGGGTCTTTGGTGGTAAAGGTTGAAGGAGTCTATTTTTGATGAGTTTCTTAAGGACTTTTGAGAGGGGTCTTCCAAGGTTAAAAAATCTCTGGGGTTGCCCGATAGCATTAATTTGGACGTTGCTGCTTGGCCCTTCTTTGCCCCTAGTCCTTCCTCTGAAAAACTTCTTTTCCTGAGCCACGTCTACCTCTTTCTGAACTCCGAACTTGAAGAGTTCTTTAAAACTCCTGATCCCCAGATCTTTTAACTTTCTAGCTAATGGCGGGGCAGATCCCTCAATAATCATCAATTAGTCTGCTTCAGCCGATCGATGTCTCATCTGTGCCAACTTACCCCTCCATCTAGTCAGATAATCAGAAAAGGATTAATTGAATTTTTGCTTAGTGTTTTACAGATCCCTCAACGATACCTCCATCTGAGAGTTCAAACCGTACTGCTTTACGAATGCAGCACATAGTTCTTTCCAGTCTACTTGCACATGTGGATCCAAAGAGTAGTACCAGCGGATCGGTGCCCCCTCAAGAGACATCAAGAACTGGGGGGTGGTTAGCCCAGTTGTCCTCATGTAAGTGATGTACTATCTCAGATGCAAATTGGGAGCCTCAGTACCCGAGTACTTCTTCATGTCAAAGAATTTGAACTTCTTTGGCAGATGATCTTCGTTGTCGAAATCCATATCACTATAGTCCCTCGAGGCATCTAACCCCTTTTCTTTGATCAGGAGTTACATATGAGACTTCATTTTTACCATCTCTTTAGCCCACTCTGGCTATTCAAAATCTCCAGCAGATTGAAACTCTTGCTTAAGAGGCTCAGGCAATGCAGCTTCTAACTCATCATCTCCATCCCTGGGTCTTCCATTTGTAGTCTCACCCTCATCTAAGTCAATCGGCTGTTTGCCTTTGTTGGTCTAAAGCATTTCCCCCATTGCTTCTCGGATAATATTTTTAACATCAGTAGCAATCTCCTCTTTCAACTGTCCCTTCCACTCTTCCAAGTCAAGGTTATCAGCCATCAGTGTGGTCCTGGTTTGCGAAGTGATTCTAACTGGCGTAGCTTTAGCCAGTCAACCTTCGTGAGTGCGTGTCCAAACAGAGGGTAAAGGATCTATTTCTGTAAAATAAGGAATTAGAAATATACATGACGTGTATGTATAATATGCAGAGGCTTTAACAAACTTAAAGAATAAACAAATAAATAATCAAATGTAGGGTCTCAAATAAACAGCCTTCCAATCTTATTCCTCACACACGCTTTCGAGGCGAGTCACTTATCCTAGGATTTTTGGTCTGAGTTTTAATTATTGACAGGGGATAATAAAACTGATGCACATGCATAAGCTCTCAGAACAGAACAAGTAGTATATCTCTTCCATAAAACCAAAGTTCAACATAACGGGCCATGTTAGAAGGACAGAGCCCAGTCTATATCATGGTAGAAGGACAAAAGTCCAATCCAAAATGGTTCATCATTATTGGGCTTGGGTTCTATGACTGAGATTACTATATAGCAATAGAACACATGCATCAAAGGGAAAACCTATGGGCAGTTACTAAGACATTACATGGGCTGAGTCTTGTGTAAAGTTGAAGGCTCCCACAGTCTATTATATACCTTTTCCGTCTCCCCACTCAAGGGTCCAAACGACGTACTCAATTGTACTGTATTATGAGTGACAATAGCTATATACTCCACCACCAGGTTTGAGTGAAACACAGACAGTAGAGTAACAACTATTGTCGGTTTATTCGGAACTGCGTACACAGTATATGATAATGGTGTAGTGAATGCAAATGCAGAAGGAATAATTAGATAATTAAAAATAATAAAATACAAAACACTGGAATCAATTTTTCTATCCCCAGTGGAGTCGCCACTGTAGGCGGCGGGGTTCAGCGCGTGCCCAAGTGTACGGCGACCACGGCACTGTGCGGGCTCAAGGCCCGCTAGGAGTACAACTTTGGGCCTTTTGACGGACTTTGGTTGGAGTATGGAGTCACCACCCGGGTGAAATCTGGGACACTTTTACAGCAACTGGATTCCACGGAGGAAGCCCAGTAGCCGTCCTCAAAGATTGGGTCCGAAAATTGGTTATGGGCTTTTAGTGGCCCACCCGACCTTACGATCGGCCTCCGTTTGTGTCTTATATTTTATTACTTTTGATTATTTGATTATTCATTTAATTACACGTAAATGGTTGTTTAATCCGAATAATTTCTAAATTTTATGATTTGGTCTAAGTGATTAGTTAGTCCATTTTCATGCCATTAGGTCTTTACATTGTTACATTCATGCATTCACATACACATCCATCCACAATAAAATACAAATAATACAACAAAAGGTAATTAAAAGCGCACACGAAGAAATAGAGGGAGGAGAAATGAATTACAACCCTTTTACATGCAAATAAAATAAATCATAATTTAAACAAATAAATATAGCCCGTGGGCTATTTAATATTCAATCCTGCAATATCAATTATGAATTAGACCTCCATAAACGACCTATAAGACACTAAAAGCATTAGCACGCAATAGAGATAAATAATTAAATTTTAGTGTAATTAATCACAACAAAATTGAATCTAAAAATTAATCAAGGATATTTCACAACACCCAAATAATCTGATTAAATTGACAAATAATTATTTAATTAGGATTTAATTCATACGTGCCTAATAAATAAAATTACT
>CATIWO010485324.1:0-18557 GCA_949673435.1 Macaranga tanarius
GAGGCACCGCCTCTCTAATTTAAGAGGTGCCTCCTCTTGCATGGAGAGGCAGCGCCTCTAATACTAGAGGCGGCGCCTCTGGGCCTTTTACAGCCCAAGAGGCTTGGTTTTATGGGTTCGACCCACCAGATTACCTGAGCCCAACTTTTCTAGGCTGAATACTTCTTTTAATTAATCAGAAATTTTGAAAGGTATTTAGAGTCCAGTTCTTCGACAATTGGGCTTTAACTGTTATTTTTCATCATTGGGCTTTTCTCTTCCGGGTTGGCTAAACCGTGGTGCCCACACTTAGCATCATCCTTTAGAAGGATTTTATGCATGCACACATTAGGGCTAATACCCTTCAAATCATTTATAGAATAACCAATAGCACCTTTATAACTAAGTAACACATCACATAAAACATTAAAATTATTTTTGGCAAAAATGAATTCACAATAAAAGGAAATTTAAAGTTAGAGTCAAGAAATGCATATCTTAGATTGGATGGTAAAGGCTTGAGCTCTAGCTTTAATTCTTTATTTGGTGAAGTAAACTTTGGATCATCATCCCTTTTTAATAGTTCAAACCTTGAAGTTTTATATGGAGAAAAATATGAAGTAGCCTCTATGAGTTTCACATTAGCTTCTTGCATCATGAATGGCTCAATATGATCTTGCCTTATGCACTCATATATCACTTCATCAATGCATTCATCAATAACATCAAGTGGGTCTATTCTACTTGCCACTTCAATTAGTGTAGTCCTTATCATCTTGAACACATTAAATACTATACTCTCATTATTCACTTCCAAAGTGATCTTGCCTCTATTCATATCAATGATCACACCCGCCGTCACCAAAAATGGTCTCCCAAATAAAATTGGTATTTCAAGATCTTCCTCCATATCTAAAATAATAAAATCGGTAGGCATAATAAATTTACCCACTTTAGTTAGCACATTTTCAAGAATGCCAAGTGGATAAGTGATAGATTTATTTTCCATGGAAAGACATATATTTGTAGGCTTAAGCTCTCCCAAGTCAAGCCTCTTATAGATGGAGTAAGGTATAAGACTAACACTAGCACCAATATCACATAAAGCTTTATCAAACTGAGTACCATTAATTACACAAGGAACAGTGAAACAACCTAGATCCTTAAGCTTTGGTGGAGACTTGGAGTACATAGCCTTGGGTTCTTCAATAAGAGATACTAATCCATACTCCTCAAGCTTGCTCTCATGGTTAACGATATCCTTCAAAACCTTGCCCTATGCTGGCATATCTCTAATAGCATCCATAAATAGTATAGTAATGGTGATCTCCTTAAGATAATTAAGAAATTTGGCAAATTACTTGTCCAAGGTACACCTAATGAACCTTTGGGGAAAAGGTAGTGTTTTAAGATCTACCTTTGATTTATCATCTTTGGGTATGGCATCTTTCTTTTTACGCTTCTTAACACCTTCAATATCATCTTTACCACTATTAATAACATCACCATCTCCCTTACTAGCCTCCACTTCTACCACTTTATCATCATCAATCACTTTCTTACCCTTACTATCAATATTTTCAACCTCTTTACCACTCCTCAAAGTAATTGCTTGGCAAGTCTCTTTTGGTGTAAACTCCGGTTGGCTAGGAAGCCTTCCTAAGGGTTTAGAATTGGAAGAAGAGGCTTGTTAAGTAATTTGGGTTTCAAGGATACGATTATGAGTAGCAAGTTGTTCAAGCTTAGGGTTAATTTGCTTAAATTACTCCTCACTTTGCTTATTGATGGTAATTTATTGGTTAATGAATTGCTCCATAAGAGTTTCAAGGTTGGATTTGGGTTGGGTAGGGTTGAAAGCTTGTTGTTTCATAGGAAATCCGGGTTGGATTTTATGGTTTAGTGTTTGGGTTAAGTCGTAAAGGGTTAGAACATGAAAAATTGGGATGGTTCTTCCATTGAGGGGTATAGGTGTTTGAGATTGGACCATTTCTTTGGTTGAAACCTCCTTGTAAATAGTTTACTTCCCCACTTGAACTCATATTGCATTCATCATATGCATGAGGATCTCCACATAATTCATAAGATGAGCTTGCTTTTTCAACCAAGTTAATTTAAGCTTTACTTACAAGCTTTGTTAAAGCATCCACCTTGGCATTCAACATATTTATGCTATCTAACTTAAGCATTCCTTTTCCTTTTGCCAAAGTAGTTTCATCACCCATATAGCCTTGAGATGCTAATTCTTCCAACAAAGTAGTAGCTTCCGTTGGTGTCTTGTTCATCCATTTACCACTAGAGGCTACATTTACAATGCTCCTAGCATCATCAGATAGTCCATTGTAGAAAATTTGAGAAATCATCCAATCGGGCAACCCATGATGAGAACATTGCCTTTGAAGCTCTTTGAACCTCTCCCAAGCTACATAAAATGTATCTTCCTTGTTTTGCTTGAAAGTGCTAATCTCATTGCAAAGCCTAGCCATCTTGTGTGGTGGGAAATACTAGTAAAGGAAAGCTTGCTTCAATTGATCCCATGTAGTGATAGAATTGCTAAGTAAACTAGCAAGCCAAATCTGAGCTTTGTCCCTTACAGAAAATGGAAACAACCATAGCCAGTCATGCCTGCTCCATAGCTAGCAAAGCGGGTGAGACATTTATCATATGAAGAATCTTTTCTAAAACAACCTTTGACTTTTAAAAATAATTTTTCCTATTTGAAAAATCTCTTAGCGATTTTGTATGTGATTTGATAAAACAAAAACTTAAATTATTCTAAAAAATATTTTTGCCAATTTAGTGTAAATAAAAATTTTGGCTTCTAAAACTAAGATTATTTCTCTCTTTCACCCTTAATAAAAATTCTAAAAAATAAAAATATCATGTCATTCTCTATATGAGCTTTGAGAGTCTTCTTGGATTTCATGCCTTGAACATTTATAACTTTTGGGCTTAATGCACTTAACTTTACATTTGATCTATTTCTTTGATGATCCTTTACATTTACTTGCATAAAACCATTAGTACCCATTTTTATCAAATGTTGTTATCATTAAAAATTAATGAAGGTTGTAACTTTAGTCAAGAACAAATACCACATATCCTTAGAACTCCTAATACTAATTTAGGAGGCGATAATTTATACATGATTAGCATAATATCATCAACTCTTTGTTTGAAACCATTTGATCTTTAATTATTTTTCATTTCTAATTTTAATTGGGACAATAAATATATATTTAGAAAATAAATTTCCTTCTCTTTTCCCATAAAAGTAGCATCCAATTAATCATTTATTTTTTATATGATTTGAATAATATACCTTATGTGTATATTGATGAAAAAATATAATTTGAAAGATGGGAGATGGACAATAACTAAAAAGTATATATTTTATTATTTCACCTCCTATTTAGATACAAAGAGAATGAGAATATATATAAACAAGAGTATATACTTGCTCACCAAGCAAATAGAACATTTTATACTAAAACTTAGTACTTGCTCATCAAGTAAGAGAAATATTTTAGACTAAAATTCTAACTAATTTTACAAAGTGTAAAAATAATGAAAATAATAAAATAATAAAATTAATAATTTGTGTTGTATGGAATTTTCTACTGCTATCAAATTAAAACTTGGCCTTTTTTCTTAGCAATGTATCACAGTGTTGTGGCACTATTTCAACTAATACTATTGCAATAAAGACTATTTTTGTATAGACATAAAAGAGTAATTTTAGTGCTATGATAAAGGGCTAGTTCTGTACAAATGTACACTTTAATTCTTCATAATTCTACATCTTTCTTCAAGTTGGAGTTTGATGGAGATCAAGCAAACCCAACTTGTAAGGAAGAACTTTGAATTGAGGTCTAAATAAAGATTTGGTGAATAAATTTGCAAGTTAGTGAGGGGAATTTTCTTATTAAAGTATATATAGTGGCTTAAGACCATTAAACAACAATTTCATTTGCAGTTTAATAATTTACTGGTCCTATTTAATAATTATACAATTTTAAAACTTGTCGGTCTCAAACAAAGTTTTAGTTTAGAGGCATGAATGTCTCAGGTAAATTTTCAATTTAAAAATATAAAGGTCTCAAATAAAGTTTCAGTTCAGAGACATAAAGGTCTCAACTAAATTTACAGTTTAGAGACATTAAGGTCTCAAGTAAAGTTTTAACTTAGAGACATGAAGATTTAAAGCAAAATTTTCAATTTAGAGATATGAAAATTTAAGGCTAATTTTTAGTTTAAAGATATAAAGGTCTAAGACAAAATTTTCAATTTAGAGACACAATGATTTAAAGCAAATTCTCAGTTTATAAACATGAAGGTCTAAAGTAAAATTTTAGTTGAAGGTCTAAGAAAAATTTTCAGTTTAAAGACATTAAAATTTAAATCAAAATTTTAGTTTAGAGATATGAAGTCTAAAGTAAATTTTTAGTTTAAAGATTTGAAGATTTAAATTAAAAACACAATTTTCTTCCTCATATTTGAGGAAATTAGGTTTAAAATAAGTAAAAATTGAACTTAAAACATAAGAAACAAAAACTTTAGAAATATAAACTTGATTTAAAGACAAATAAATGATATAAAATTCTATTTTTCTTAAGAAAATAGGTTATTTACAAAAAAAAAATACATATACTTTAGTACTTTTTGTAATTTAATTATATACTTTTAATTTTAGTAATTTTATGCACAAACTTTTTTATTTTTGTAATTCTAAGCACCAATTGAAAATCCAATGAAATCTTGCTAACGTGGCCATTAGAAAAATCTAAGTCAGTCCACGTAGACGCCAAGTCAAAATGCATATTTTTGATAATTTTTAAAACAATGCACAAACTTTGATATTTGTTGAATTTTATCACAAACTATTTATTTTTTGGCAAATTGTTGTATGTGTGTGTTGTATATATATATATATATAATGTATAATTTTTTAATTAATACATGAAAAATGATTATTTAAGCAATGAGCGTTCAAAATTAAATTTTTTAATTAAAAAATTATTATTTTCAATTCAATTGTTAGATGCAAATTGATACTTATTTTATTATTTTGAGTTAAATTATTATTTATAAAATAATTTAATTAGTTTAAAATTTAATTTTTATTTAATTAAAGTAATATTAAATAGTAATTATTTGAATTTATATTAGAGTTCTTAAACTTTTATAAAATATCATTCGATAGAATTTAATAAATTTTTTTAACATTTTAGAAAATATTATAATTTTATAATCTAATAAAAATGTTAATTTAATAAATACTATAAAAATTACTATTTAATGTTACATTAATTAAATAAAAATTTAAAATTTAAAATTTAAACTAATAAATTATATTTAGATAATAATTTATATAAAAATAATAAAATAAGTATTAATTTGAATATAACAATTGAATTAAAATAATAATTAACAACATTAATAATTTTTAATTAAAAATTTAATTTTGAATTCTTATTGCTTATATAATTATTTTACATGTATTGATTGAAAAAATATACATTAAACAAAAAATATATATGTACATGCATCAATTTGCCAAAAAATTAATAGTTCATGATAAAATTATAAAAAAAATATCTAAGTTTGTGCATTGTTTTACAAATTATCAAAAAGATACGTTTTGATGTAGTGCCTATGTGAACTGACTCATATTTTTTCAGTGGTCGCATCAGCAAGATTTCATCGAATTTTCAACCAGTGTATAGAATTGCAAAAATAAAAATAATTGTACATAAAATTACTAAAATTAAAAGTATATTATTAAATTGAGAAAAGCCATAAAGTATATGCAATTTTTTTTATAAATAACCCTAAGAAAATAGAGTACAAACACTACAACAAAAATAGTTTATAACAACAATCAACAAATGTTACAAAACAAAAAATGTTATTGTAAATTTATACCAATAATTTTCACAAATGTTCATCCAGTGTGCCTATATACTAAAGTAAAATTTCAAAATTTGTTGGTATTCATTGTTTGCAACACTAATATTAATTTTATCACACCAGCTCCACTAGCTATAGAACAGGCGTGACTAGGTGGCTAGATGTGCTAAAGCTGAGGAGAATAATGTGATATTGAAAATACTTGTATTTATATTAACTTGGTATTTAATAATACATATCACAATCTCATTTAAACACCCTTAACTGATAAATACAGGTTTACTAAATACATAATAGAGTTCTCTTATACAAGATCAAAAATAAAATATTAAGGTGATTGGCATAATCTCTACTAGACTTCGGAAAGAGAAGAACAAGTCTAAATCCTACAATCTAGTGCTGCTACTCCAAAGGATCTGGAAAATTTAAAATAAAAAAGATGAGCACAAAAATACTTAGTGAGTAGTTACGGTAAAATAAAGTGGGAACATTAGCTAAATTCTATAATAGTTATGTAAATATGTGTAATAACTTGAATATTTTATTAATATTAATAATTATTTTTGTGTACTATAAATATTATTGTTAATATTATTAGTATTTTTTTTATTATAGTTATTTTTTTTTAAAATTATTATTATTATTTCTATTATTATAACTATTATTAGCATTATTATTATTATTGTTATATATATATATATATATATATATATATATATTGAAGAAGAGGGCATGTTTGAAAATAATAGAGAGGGAGGATTGAAGTGAGTTTTGCCAGAAAATATAGGTACTAGAATGGATATTTGCCAGCCTGTCGCCTATATAAGGACAAGCTGCAGAAGTTCGTTTTAGTCCTTGAACTTTTCTGCAACCTGTCACTGTAGCACATGACCGTATTTTTCTCTCCGTTCACCAGCCAAACCACCTCTGATCACCATGAAATTTGAACCACGAATACTTTTTATCATATTCTACACGCTAGTATATTTAGTTTTGTTTGACAAGGTCTAGATTTTTGCCGGTAAGCCTCTGATGTTTCGGCCGTTTGCTTCCAATGACGAATCTCCTTTTCTGGAGACTGTCAGCTAAAACCACCACCACCAACGTACTCATCTCGTCTCCAGGAGTCGAAAGAGACTAGCCACGCATTCGATTTACATCATTTTGGCCTTCGTCGAAGTTTGAATGTTAAACTCTTATTTTTGCTCCTATCTCTTACTCCGCTTGATGTTTTATGTAATTGGTAGTATATTTGAACTCAGTAGGTTGTTGTGAATGTATTGATATGTTTAGTTTGCTTGAATGATAATTTTCGGTGAGAAATCCGGCGGGTCCCACTCACCGGCGGTGAGAATAGTGACCAACCCAAAAAATTATATTTTTATTTTTAATAAATAGTATATATTATGAGGATTTATTTGTTATGTATGTAAGCATATTTTAAATAAATATTATTATTTATAGCGAATACCAGAGTAGGAGCCGTAGCATTTGGGCAGCCGAGGACACATAGCCCAGCACGCTCCACCTGTGAGTTAATTTTATAAAATATTTGTTGAGAAAATTTGTATATTTATTATTAATGGAATTTCTATTAATTTGCATGAGTTAAGCAAGCAATATGATTTTAGCTATATTATTGTCATTAAAACTTTAAGAGAACATTTAAATTTTGTTTATGTTATTTCATATTATTTATGATTTTTATGATATAAATAATGTTTTAGAGAAAATGGTAGAACTTGCTACCTGGTGGGTGTCATCAGGACCACATGCGCATTGATAAAATTTTAGGTATATTATGTATTGGCATTGGCTTGGTGGAGCTTGTTTTCTCGGGCAGTATGTGGATTGAGCTCGGTAGAGCTTGTTCTCTCGGGCCAGAGTTGTGATGTAACTCAGTTGAGCTTGTTCTCTCGAAACATCAAATGTTATATGGGTTCTACCATAATTTCTGTTAAAGATTTTTAGTATATATGATTTTTGTGAACAAAGGATTTGTATTAAGAGATTTATGGATTTTGTAAAGATATCTTATAGAAAACTAATTTTGTTTATTTTAAAGAAAAGGATTTCAAATATTATTTTATTTAATGGATTTAATGATTTTAAATAAGGATTTTAAAATCAACATGCATTTTATAACATTAATTCACTCAGTGAGGTCTGATCCCCTCACTTATTTTTTCAGGATCTTGAGAATCCTCTGTTAGCTCTTCTCCTCTACGCCGGATTCATTCTTCACCGGCTACTTTATGTAGGTTATTATAATATTATTTATATTTGTGGATTAATTTAATTAATCTAGACACCACAGTAGCTTGAAGGAATTATTGTTATAGTTATTGTATTGATGTCTGTATTGTATTAGAATATGTAACTTGATATATTTGAGTTGAGATGTTGGTAATTATGGTGATATTGGAGTAGTTGTAAATATATTGTGTACTATTGGGAGTGATATGTGCATTATGCAGGTTTTGGTCTGTTCTCGGTATAGAGGAAACTCTGCTGGATTTTCATTAAAATTGATATGTTATATTATGAAGATTATTTTTTAAGGCTTACTACAGGTTTTGGAAGCTTCCTGCTTTCCCATTCCCTAGTGCCAGTCACGTGCCCTTTGGGTTTAGGTCGTGAAAAAGTTAGTATCAGAGCAATGGTTTATTCCTTTTCCTTTTAGTCATTAGTGATTGTCATTTCTTAAAACTACTGCGGTGATTAGGTGGTAATTGTCACTTGATGTCATCATTACTTATAGAATTCCGCGTATATGTTATCATCTTTGTTATGTATTGAACCTTGTTTATATGTCTTTTCCGAATGAAGTGAGCACGAAATGCTCCTACTGAAGATGCAGCATATAATGAGGGTGAGCAGTCCTTTCAGGATGAAGCTCCTCCTCCTGCCCACAAGGGAGAAGAAAGGGTAGACCTAGAGCAGCGGCAAGGCAGAGACAAGAGCATCAACTACAAATAAAATAAGAAGCTCATGATATAGACCCCGTAACTTTTGTAGCTGGTATGGCAGGAATTAACCAATGACTAGCAGAACTTAATCAAGTTATGTCTCTAGTACAACAGACATTACAACAAAGGAATTAGGGAATGTCTAACGCAGATGCAGCTTTGTTGTATTCCAGAGTTGGGAGAGTTTCATTTGATGGTATTGTATATGCCTTGGATTTTATAAATACTATCAAGGCTAGAACTAGGATAGGGTACACTGATTACCAGAGGATAATGATTATGGAGTTATCAATACAAGCTGTAGCTCAAGACTGGTTTATGCAGTCAATCCACTCATATATGACTACCATAACATGGTTGAAATTTAAAGAGCATTTTTTGAGGTATTTTTCCCACCTTCCATGAGAGATTATTTTAGATGGTAGCTGTTGCATATAGTTAGAGGTGATCAATCAGTTGAGGAGTACACCTGTGAGTTCTTCAAACTGTCATGTCATACTGTGGATGTGATGCAAGATGAGAGGAGAGAAATAAAGTTATTTGTGATAGGGTTAGGCCCAGCTTATATTGGCATCTGGACTGAGGACCAGAGCTTAGAGAGTCTCGTTGAGGAGGCTAGAAAGCTGAAGAGGTGACACACCAGACATGGGACTATCCCTGACCCTTATATGAGTGGTAGCAGTAGATCGGTAGTAGCTTAGGGGATTCAGTAGCTTACTTTTCAAATGGGCAGTATTGGCATTCAGACTGCTGGTACTTCACAGTAGGGCTATAGAGGCTACAGTGGGCATAAAATTAGAAGGCATAGCAGACGGAGTGGCAGACTTGTTAGATTTAGGCTAATAGTAGTAGCAATAATGGTCAAAGTTCTGGGTATAGCAGTGCAAGCTAAAGACCTAGTGCATATTCAAATTATGGTTGAGTATACCAACATCCTTGTCATTTACCATCAAGAGCCTGTTTCAGATGTGAGCAAGTTGGACATTTTACTAGAGCATGTCCATATTTTAGTTATCATTAGGCATACCCGTAAGGTTCATCTACTACAATTGCTCAGCCCATACAATAAACTCAGTATTAGGCACCATTATATCCTCAGCAGAGTGGTACTCAATTTATAGGCCAGCAGGGCCGTGGTTCAAGTAGTAGATTTGGAGGGAGATCTAGTGGTAGAGGATTTATGCAGCCACCTATCTTACAGTAGGCAGGCCTTAGGCAGGCTAGAGATTTGACATTAACTCTTAAGGATGCTCAGGCATCCAATGCAGTTGTGGCAGGTATTCTTCGAATATGTTATATTGATGCTAGAGTTTTAATTGATCCTGGTGCATCTCATTCCTTTATGTCACATGTACTTGCTTCTAAAATGGGATGACAACCATCCAAGTTCTTAGTGTTATTATCTGTAGTAACTCCCCTTAGTAGTGAGTTGGAGATAAATATAGTTTTTTCAATTTGTCTAGTGTTAGTGGAAGTTAGAGAGTTACTGGCAGACTTAGTCTTGTTGGATGTAATTGACTTTGTTGTAATTTTGGGAATGGATTGGTTGGCACAACACTATGCTACTCTGGATGCTCGGGAGAAAAAGGTAATCTTTAAAATTCCAAATGATGTGGAATTCTGATTCAGGGGTGATAAGAGTTCAATGCCTAAAAATCTCATTTCTGCAATCACAGCTAGAAAAATACTTAAAAGGGGATGTCAAGGCTATTTAGCTGTGGTTAGAGATACTAAGGCAGATAAGAGAGCAGTAGAGAATGTGTTAATTATGTGTAAGTTTCTTGATTTTTTCCTAAAGAATTACTAGGTTTACCACCTCAGAGAGAGATAGAATTCTGTATTGATATTATACCTGGTACAGTCCTATCTCTATGCCACCTTATAAAATGGCACCTGCATAATTGAAGGAACTTAAAAAGCAACTTAAAGAACAGTTATAAGAATTTCTAGGTAAGGGTTTTATTAGACCTAATACATATCCTCCGTGTTGTTTGGGAAGAAGAAAGATGGTAGTCTTCGACTTTGTATTGAATATAGATAGTTAAACAAAGTTACTATCAAGAATAAGTATTATCTTCCAGGGATTGATGATTTATTTAACCAACTTCAAAGAGCTCAGTATTCCTCTAAAATTGACTTAAGGTCAGGGTACCATCAGTTGAGAATCAGAAGTGGAGATATACCCAAGATTGCTTTTCGGACAAGGTATGGCCATTATAAATTCTTAGTAATGTCTTTTAGGTTGACTAATGCTTCAGTAGCCTTTATGGACTTAATGAATAAGGTACTCAGGCCATTCTTAGATTGTTTCATGATAGTATTTATTGATGACATCTTAGTGTACTCTAGAAGTAGTGAAGAGTATGTTATGCACTTGAGGATAGTACTTCAGACTTTAAGGGAACATCAATTGTATGCCAAGTTCTTGAAATGTGAGTTTTGGTTGAATCAAGTGGCATTTTAGGACACGTGGTGTCCAAGGATGGTATACAATTGGATCCCAAAAAGATTGAAGCCATTACAGAGTGGCCAAGACCCACAACAGTCATATAAGTAAGGAATTTTCTAGGTTTATCAGGTTATTATAGGAGATTTATGAAGGATTTCTCCAAGATTGCCGCACCATTAACAAGGTTAACTCAGAAGAATGCTAAGTTTGTGTGGACTGATAAATGTGAAGAGCACTTTTAGATGCTCAAAGATGGGTTGACTTCGACTCCAGTGTTGACTTTACCTTCAGGAAATGAAGGATATATTGTATATTCTGATGCTTTCCAAGTAGGATTGGGATGTGTACTAGTGCAAAATGGAAGAGTGGTTGCTTATGTTTTACGTCAACTGAAGAAGCACGAGTAGGACAATCCTACTCATGACCTGGAAATGGCTGCAGTAATGTTTGCATTGAAGATTTGGAGGCATTATTTGTATGGTGTAACTTGTGAAATATACATCGACTACAAGAGCTTAAAGTATATTTTCCAGCAGAGAGACTTGAACTTGAGGCAGAGGAGATGGATGGAACTTCTCAAGGACTATGATTGCTCGATTCTTTACTATCCGGGTAAAGCTAATGTGGTAGTTGACGCATTGAGTAGAAAGTTAGCAGGTAGTCTTGCTCATATTAGTACTAAAATGAGATAAATTATTAAAGAATTACATGAGCTGATTGGTCAAAGGTTGTAATGGAAGGTAACTAAGAAATGTCTTTTATCTCAATTTAGAGTATAATAATTATACTTGGATAGAGTTAAGGCAGCTCAGAGAAGGGACCTATAATTACAGAGAATAATTACAGAAGTTCAACAAGGTTAGTCTCGAGATTTTATAATTAACAGTGAATGTGTATTACGTTTGGGCACTAGGTTATGTGTACCAGATATGGATGAACTGAGAAAGGAGATTATGGAAGAGGCACACTTTTTCTACTTATAGTGTTCATCCAGGTTCTACCAAAATGTACTATGATTTAAAAAGTAACTATTGGTGGTTTGGAATGAAAAGAGACATTGTGGAGTTTGTATCCAAGTGTCTCACATGCCAGCATGTGAAGTTTGAGCATCAAAGACCATATGGGTTACTTCCATAGCTCCCCATTGCTAAATTTAAAATGAGATATGATTGCAATGGATTTTGTTTCTGGATTGCCACCTACCACAAGTGGCTATAGTGGATTGTCAAGTTTGTCAGCTTCGTACTAAGGAAATTCCTATGATAAAAGTGTTGTGGAGCAATCATACAAAAGAAGATTGCACTTGGGAGACCGAGACGGATTTGCAGAGTTAATACCCCTATTTATTTCAATGTTCTTGTGAAATTCGAGGACGAATTTTCTTTAAGGAGGGAAGAATGTAATAACTTGAATATTTTATTAATATTAATAATTATTTTTGTGTACTATAAATATTATTGTTAATATTATTAGTATTTTTTTATTATTATATTGTTGTTAAAATTATTATTATTATTGTTATATATATATATATATATATATTAATTGAAGAAGAGGGCATGTTTGAAAATAATAGAGAGGGAGGATTAAAGTGAGCTTTAGCATAAAATATAGGTACCAGAGTGGATATTTGCCAGCCTACCACCTATATAAGGACAAGTTGCAGAAGTTTGTTTTAGTCATTGAACTTCTCTACAACTTGTCATTGTAGCACTCGACTGCATTTTCCTCTCCGTTTACTGGCTAAACCACCTCTGATCACTACGAAATTTGAACCACATATACTTCTTCTCATCCCCTACACGCTGGTCTTTTTGGTTTTATCTGAAAAGGTCTAGATTTTTGCTGGTAAGCCTCTGAAATTTTGGCCATTTGCTTCCAACGATAGATCTCCTTTTTTAGCAACTTTCAGCTAAAACCACCACCACCAGCATACTTACCTCATCTCCAGGAGTCAAAAGAGACCAGCCACGCATTCGATTTACACCGTTTTGGCCTTCGTCGGAGTTTAAAAGGTAAACTGTTATTTTTGCTTCGATCTCTTACTCCACTTGATGTTTTATGTAATTGGTAATATATTTGAACTCAGTAGGTTGTTTTGAATGTATTGGTATGTTTAGTTTGCATGGATGATACTTTCCGGTGAGAAATCCGGCGGGTCCCACTCGCTGGCGGTGACCAACCCGAAAAATTATGTTTTTATTTTTAATAAATAGTATATATTATGAGAATTAATTTCCATAACTGGAGCTTGGTTTGATTCTTTACAAATTTTGAATTAAAAATCCTGGAAGTGTTTCGGTGGAAATTACTCTATTTCCATTTAAATAGTCAACTCATCAAAATAAATCCTTTTAGCCTCAAATGCCATTTTAATATATTTTTTTTAAGTCAGTTTTAATGATTCATTAATTTTTTATAATTTTTCCGGAGTTTTTGGGAATTTTTATGAATTTATTTGTTATGTATGTAAGCATATTTTAAATAAATATTATTATTTATAGAGAATACCGGAGTATGAGCCGTAGCATTTGGGCAGCTGAGGACACGTCGCCCAGCACGCTCCACCTGTGAGTTAATTTTATAAAATATTTTGTTGAGAAAATTTGCATATTTATTATTAATGGAATTTATATTAATATGCATGAGTTAAGCAAATAATATTATTTTAGCTATATTATTGTCGTTGAGACTTCGAAAGAACATTTAAATTTTGTTTATGTTATTTTATGTTATTTATGATTTTATGATATAAATAATATTTTGGAGAAAATGGTAGAACTTGTTACCTGGTGGGTGTCATCAGGACCACGTGTGTACTGGTAAAATCTTAAGTATATAATGTATTGGTATTGGCTCGGTGGAGCTTGTTCTCTCTGGTAGTATGTGGATTGAGCTCGGTGGAGCTTGTTCTCTCCGGCTAGAGTTGTGATGTAATTCGGTTGAGCTTATTCTCTTGGGACATCAAATGTTAGATTTGAGGTTTAGGGTTCTACCATAATTTCTGTTAAAGATTTTTAGTATATATGATTTTTGTGAATAAAGGATTTGTATAAAGAGATTTATAGATTTTGTAAAGATATCTTATAGAAAAATAATTTTGTTTATTTTAAAGCAAAGGATTTCAAATATTATTTCATTTAATGGATTTAATGATTTTAAATAAGGATTTCAAAATCAACATGCATTTTATAACATTAATTCACTCAGTGGGGTCTGATCCCCCTCAATTATTTTTTCAGGATCTTGAGAATCCTCTGTTAGCTCTTCTCCTCTACGCCGGATTTATTCTTCACCGGCTGCTTTATGTAGGTTACTGTAATGTTATTGATATTTGTGGATTAATTTAATTAATTTAGACACCGCAGTAACTTGAAGGAATTGTTGTTATAGTTATTGTATTGATGTCTGTATTGTATTAGAATATGTAACTCGATATATTTTGAGTTGAGATGTTAGTGATTATGGTGATATTGGAGTAGTTGTGAATATGTTATGTACTATTGGGAGTGATATGTGCATTATGCAGGTTTTGGTCTGTTCCCGACACAGAGGAAACTCTGTTGGATTTTCGTTTAAATTGATATGTTATATTATGAAGATTTTTTTTAAGGCTTACTACGGGTTTTGGAAGCTTCCTGCTTTTCCATTCCCTAGTGACGGTCACGTGCCCTTTAGGTTTGGATCGTGATAATATATATAAAAACTACTTTGATAAAGTATTAATAAACTGCTAAAATAATACTTATGATTTAATATTAAGCTAACTTACTGATAATTTAAATATTGCATAAATGTAGATGTACAATTGCTATAAACTAAGAGAACATTCATTATGATTTTAAATCAATACACTCATTAAATGTGTAACTAAGAGATTATGTTAGATTATTGACACATTGGGCACAATGATGACGCTGGTAGCCCAATTATATATATATATAATGTTGGTTATACACATGCGCAAAGCTGCCCCCCAAAAGCTAACCACCCGATTGAACGCCCCAAAAGCTATATGTACAACCAAGCATTGTCCCAAAGACAGTTGCTAAATAATATTGCTGAGATAAATATATATACATATACTGCTAAGATAAGACACCAGTCATCATGGTGTAATCCAAAGGGTACATATCATGAGTGTATATACTTGTTTAGAAATCAAGACATTCACTTTAATCAAATTGCTAATAAATCATCATAGCTACATCTTTAGCTACAATAATTACGAATATATTGCTACATGTTCCCAATTTCTATTATGGAAACTAGTAAGGTATAAAACGATGATAATAACTTAATATTTGATGAAAAACTATCTGTAAGGAAACACTAGTTAAATCATGGAAAAATATTTTTATGTCCTTCAACATTATTATACATATATTTTCAAAAATAAATCATACGTTTAGCGAGTCACCTGAGTTTCTTAAGCCAAAAACTAGCTAGCTGAACCTGACCTAGGCTCTACAACTGCTGCAAATACTGATCCTAATATTTAAGAAGAAAAATCATAAGATTATGAACTTTCTATGTAAATTCTACTCATCCTAGTTGATATATGGTAGGTTGGTATAATTTATAATCCTAAAAATGGTCCCAAAAAAAACTTCTGAAAAGGTCTAAGGGCGTCAGACAGCCACTGAGGTGCCTTCTCAATGCATTAAAGCATCACTTGTTTGATTCTACAGATGAATTTGCAGCATTGAAAGGTTGTCTATTCCATTTTTACTAATTTTTACAAGATTCCAATAATAATGCAACTTCATTTAGAGTTATGCATTTATATAAGTTGTCTTAAGCTCCGTAAAAATAAAGAAATAAATAAATCTTTATCAAAACATCAATATTCTAACAAAATCATATGTTTTCCTATATTTGTGTATGTATATTTTAACTAAAATTTATGAACCAAATTTTAAAACCCAAAGTAAGTAAAAGATAATGAATTCTCCAAATTTATAATTGAATCAAGTGTAGTTACTTACCCAAATGCTTGAAAAATCAAAGCAAACTTGAATTTGTTGTCTTGGAAAAATAATCTTCAGCAACCCGTTTAAATTCTATCAAAACTCTACAAAATATACTACTAGTCTATGATAATTTTTAGAGTTTGAATGATAGAATTTAATATCAAAAAGAATTTGAGAATTAAGAAGAATGAGAAGATTGAGAAGAAAGTAAAAACTTAAAGAAGAAATGTGAATTTTTGCTAGAAGAAAAAGAAAGAAGCTTTAAAAAAATATAGGTTTTTAATATTGGTAGAAACTTGGGCATGTGGAGAAGGTATAGTAATTTATTTATTTTTTTATTAGAAACTTGGGCAAGACTTGAGCATGAGGAGAAGCTACAATACTCCTAATTTTTTTAACTAAATAACCACTTAAACCCTTCTAGTTTTTCCTTTAACACAATAAGTCCTTAAAACTTATTTTTTAATCCTATTTATTTTATAACATTGCCCATCTAAATTATAAAATTATTTTATTTTTATTTATATGTTGTTTAACCTTTAGAGTAAGGATGTTACAATTCTCTCTCTTTTAAGAAATTTCATCCTCGAAATTTATATACCTACGAGGAAAATAAATGAGGATATTGAATCCGTATATCTTCTTCTCTCTCTCATGTTGCTTCCTCCTTAGAACGATTACTTCATAAAATCTTAACCAATGGAATTACTTTATTCCTTAAAACTTTCTCCTCTTTAACCAAGATCCACATGGGCTCTTCTTCATAAGATTTTGTTAAATTTAATTAATTGTCTAATTAAAATAAATATTTTTAAATTATTATATAATTTTTATATATTATAAGATTAAGAGGAGAAAAAAGTAATTTGACAAAAAAAAATTTTGTCACCTAGTGACCATAGACCTCGCTATTAGCAACGTGTAACGCCATCATTCTATATACTCCATTCGTTCCATTCCAACTGTCGTTAAAGGTTATTTCACAAAGATTAAGAATCATATTTAATAGACATAATTATAGGTGCAAATGACTACATTACTCTCTTTTAGAAAAACTAAAAGTTATTAATTACAACTACTCTACTCTTAAAAAGACTAGAAGTTAATACTTTTCTCTAAAACTAAGATTTACTTTAAAACCAATATAAGGGTAAAGTTGAAAAGAAACATTTATTTTTTATTGGTAATTTCAAAACGTCACTTGAAGTGGAATAAATTTTATTTTCTAAAACGACAGTTGGAATGGAACGGATGGAATAATATATATTTGTCAATCCATTGACCTTTTATTTCTACATTGTTCCATGCCATATATATATATATATATATATCCCTATTTATTATTATCATCTATCACCTCCTTTTCCGAGGTCCAATGTGGCAAATCTGGACTAAAATGTGTAGATATGACTCTAGAGTCAAGCAAGTTCATGATTGGTGTAAAATTCACACATCTTGGTACTTTGTACTGATTAATTGATGCCCCTCTTGAAATTGCATAATCCATTAGCTCCTCAAATGTTCCACTCATCACCACACGTATCTCTAGTGGACCTATAGAGTTCCACTCGGTGCGACCTTTCCGATACACCCAGTTCAATGATTGTTCCATTGCAAGGCAGCACTGACTCAGTACCTCGTGACTAGGCGAATTGGATGAATCCTTTATTAATAACTCCCAGTATATCACATAGTGACCAGGAATTGTTTTTGTATCAGCGTAACTCGTGTAATCAACCACGCTTGTATTAAATTGGCGCAAGAGTTGAGAAGCGTTCTCTACTGCTTTTTGTAACTCAGCTTCGTCCGTTTTGTCTGCGTCAATGCTGAGTAACACGTTCTGTCTTCGGACGAAATGGAACTGAGGAGCTGAGTTATGGAACCCAGTGACTCGGAGGATGTCGCCAACTCGGTACCTGTATAAACCTGCATATGTAGTTACGACAGGCTCATACTCTTTGCCAACTTCAACATCAACAAGGTCAATGAGTTTAGGAGGCGAGTCGCCAGTCGAGCCCAATGCGTGAGGCTCATGAGGTAAAAATTCAAAGTAGGCCAGGTTTGGCATGATGGTGTAAGAAACTTCTGATGGTTTGCACATGGGGTTCAGGTTTAACCCAAAGGAACATTCTGATGACACATACACGGTGCAAGCTAGTGGCAGGCCACCACTATAGTAATCAAGAGTAGGAATATATTGGGCCATGGCTCCAGTAACAATCACGTCAAGATATTTGGTATTGGGCCAAATTCTTGTAATGATTCCTTCCCAATTCTCTT